>JAZHYW010037260.1:0-32022 GCA_037355805.1 Ixodes ricinus
TTAGTAAAGTCTTTATTTTTACGAATATAACTTGTTTTTCACAGAAGCGATCACATGATGTTAACACTGCATGTATACGGCGGCTTGAGACTTTCACAAACCTTCTTTCGAGATTGTTTAAAAGAAATGTAGTGTCCCAGAGTCGCTGCCAGAACGCGTCATAATGTTTCTAGCCATTGCGGTTTGTGAACAACAATGTCGAATTGTGGTTTACTGAGATATTGGGGCGATACGCATTGAATCAGACAGCACGCGCGTTCATTGACTCGGTAATTTTTGTCCTATTCAAATGACAGACAATACGGGAAGAACAAAAAAGTATGATTTATATCCTCCTTCTTCTGCACACATTGTATTGGGCATTGATTTGTATCATCCACGAAATGTTTCTCTTTACGCAAGAATGCTCCATGAACTAAGGCAAGTTATTTTATATTGAACAACCTTCCCTAACACAGAATGAGCACACGTAAGTTGCAAGACCGGTGGCCGAAGTGTAGTACAATACTACAATTGTTGCAGCTCCAAAATACTGACCTAACCTATCTAGACCAATGCTGACTCTCTTTCCTGTGCGTGTTCACAAAGAAAATACACACGATGGGTCGAGTGCGTTTTAAAACCTTAGAGTGCACGCTCGGAGAGATTCAAGTTGCTTGAAAAGAGAGCAAATAAAACACACATTTTGCAAAATTTAAATTACCTTAACGCGGTGCATAAATTTTTATATGATACATTGCAGTGTCACGCGTTATGATGTGTCATTGCCTACGTCAGGGCTGCCATTTTCTATTTTTTAACAGTTCCGTACATCACATTTTCATCCTCAATGACGCAGAAGTTTCCCAGTGTACCTTTTTTATTTTGCAAGGACACACTATGCATTATATGTCTCCCTACATGGAACAATGTTATTCAGCAATTAAGGTTCCGCTGCGAGTCTATACTCGAAACCAGTCCGGATGTGATTCCGGTTGACTTTCCGCTCTTAACTCAACAATACGCTCGGAATTAGAATAATGTTACTTAAAACGACACCAGGTTAAGCATTCCAATTACAGAAGCTATGGTACACAATGGTAAGAAGACCGTACGATAAGTGAAACGTAAATACTTGAATATGCCGCAAACTCCGCAACCAAATGTATGCTCAATAACCTCAAGGTAACAGAGACGTCCGAGAACACCTTTTCCTCTAACTTCGTGGAACGGTTGTCATTTAACCCTGGCTTCCTTGTACCGAACACCGCTGGTGACAAGTGTAATGTTTTGGTACATTCTGAAAAAATACAAACGATGCAGTTAAAAACTTTTACATAACCAACAATAAAATTGGCAAGTCAAGAACGGTGGACGAGGCAAAGGAAAAAAAAATGGCACTGTCGGCGGCATAAAAACATGATGACCTCTATCACTGTTTCAAACAACGAGAAAGAACGTATGCAACGATGCATAAATAAAATATCTCTGTAGAAGGGAATATTATTACAGTTTTATGGTAATTTAATTAAAGTGCACAAGCGTACAGATTTTTGTTTTTAATAGCCAAACGTCCTGTATTCGATTAGAGGTAATTGACGCAGCGCGTAGAACACTGAGTCGTTTACGGAAATCGTACAAATTCAACACGTTAAAAATTAACAGAAAAGGAAAGTTTCGCTTTAATATACAACGGCTTCAATGTTGGAGCAAGAATCAGATACTATGTTTAGTTTCCTGGACCCGTTCGCTCGAGGACGGTTAACTCTAACCGCGGTTAAAAACTAATTGCATTTCCCTACAAGGGGGAATTTTAGGTCAAGTGACGGGCAGAGCAGGGGCGGCGAGGAAACATGGCGGTGCCCCGGTGAGTGAGCGCCGCTCGCTTTGGAACTGAATATGTCGTTGTAGCTGCAATATCGGGCTCGTTTGTCAGCAATGAATGGTGCAGGAGGCTTTCGCTTTGCCTTATCTCAATTAAATCGCAAAGCATGAGCACTGACCTCGCCACATTTTTTAGATTGTCTTTCGATTCTGGCCATTCCTAAGCCTAAATGAACGCGATAATTGTCGGGATGGCAACGTCTTTGGAAAGTGGATTGCCTTGACTCATTCTGCCGGGTATTGACAGCACACAAAGCAGACAGCGGCTCAATACACCTTTTCTGAATTTCCCAAGCACCGAAATGCACGCTACGAGTGTAGTTACACGGGCTGCTCGTGCTGGCGTCTGCAGTAGCAACAGTTCTAAAGCAAAAAGCCTAAAACAAATTGTGCCTTCCACGCGAATTCTTCAAAGTTTTATTATGAATATTTACTTAGAATCGTTTATACGGGAAGGCCAGCGCGCGCGGACCGTAGAATTACTCTTCGAGCGTTCTACTCGATGCTTGGGTAATTAACTAATAGGTCAATTTCCACTGAATTCGAATTACAGTTTATTTTTCAATTTATGATGGTGTTATATACACTTCTTACATGCTGGCCAACAATGCCGCCGGTTTACCGCCTGCCTTTCACTGCTCGCTTACTTCTTCCTTATCGTTTCTTGGACAGAACTTCGTCGTCCTGTTTTGAACTTGGAAGGAAATTTCAACCAAGCTTGTCTTCAAATTTAGACAGCCAAGCATTTAGAAATTTTCCAAACAAGAGTGAATTTAGTTTTACCTTGCCTAATATCTGTACCACCAGCAACAAAATATGTCTCCTGAAATGTATGCCGAGCTGCGTCGCGAAAACCCGATAGCGTGCGTTTTTGGATCTCCCCTTTTCGGGAACTTTTTCCACGGGACCCACTTATATTCGCTACAACCAGTAGGTGATACCAGCTACCACACCATAATAAAACACAGAGCTATCGCTCATCCAGCCCTCGTCAAACTTGGCTAGGTACTTGCAGGTACCTATTAGAGAATGGCGGTCAACTTTTAACCGCGTTTCAAGTTAATCGGCTTCGAGCAAACGGGCCCTGATGCTATTTTCTTTCCGGGTGGGTGAAATTATGCGTGCTAATCATGCAATCTGTGACTGGTCTATATTTCAAAAAAGAGAATTATATCGCCGACATTACCTCTCTCAATCAAGCTTCTATGTTGAAACGTTAATCTTACTCGAACATAACTTACTAAAAGTTTAAGAGGAAAATTGGAGACATAATGAAGCACTGATTGGCTGCCTTTTCGATTAAGGCCTTCTGTTGAGTTTTTCCGAGGAGTGCTCAGTGCATAGCGTTCTTACAAATATTCAACTTACTGACGTAACGCCATGGCGATAGCGGTTCTGTCGGCACTGAGGATTCGCAAACGCATAATCTCATTCGTATTTGGTTTGTTTGCACGCGCAGTGCCAGCAACTTGTGTGGGCACACGCGCGTTTGTTTGTAGACAGCCTCCTGGAGCTCTTTGACAGGACCAATGAGGAGTCCAATGAAAAGCAGTTGACCAGGGTTTCAGAATATATTAAGCGGTCGGTGTAGCGTGATAGTGCCATGTCACCTGGGGTCACGGTGTCACATCTCATCAGAAGAAGCTATTTTTGCACGTGACGTAGAGTGACCTTGTCTAATCAAAATGTCGCCTGACATTACACGAACACGTGCTAGGCTCATATAGCGCCTTTCAGATGACTTCACAGTGTTACGATATACTCGGACTACATAGAGCCACTATTTCCAGGTGCAAAACACTACACACGGGCCTTAAAAATTATCTCCATTTCATGCAAGCACTGCAGTGAAAAAGACAAAACTATTCTTGCGACGATTTCACGTGTGGTACTTGTAGCTCGCTACTATATTTCTTCCATGCAAAACATTTTAAAGTTTAGTTGTTTTATGATTTTTTATTAAACTTAGCAGGTTTATGATTGAAACGGAATGTCTGATAATAATAATTTAAAAAGTGATATATTGTGAACTAGCAGATGATAATGAGGCGCTTGTGAATGAACGATTCGAATCCTGATGTTCGTAAGAACAGCAACAATCACTATGTTGCTCTTAGGCTGAAATAAAAATTTCAGATTCTACCACCTGATACTGTACTCACTTTGCTACACATTGATCATGACGGCCCCTGGGTGACTACTTAAAGGCAACTAAAGCTATGACTGCATCGGTTAAGGCAGTGCCAAGGACTACACCAAACTTCATCCGATTAATGGGACAATTACCATTCCATCTGGGAAAGTAGGCGTGGATCTTATACCAAATATAGACTCAGGCCTCTATTGATACTCCCAGAACGCAGACAATGCCGCGAAAATAAACTTTTTGATTGCATCCCCGGGGTTCAACACATTAAAACTGCTGCTGTGTCTTGTTAAGCGGTGGCAGCTCAGTGAAGTTCAGTATGCTGAACTGACCAAACTACAGGACACAACGTTGTCGTCAAACTGCTTCTGGAGATTGAACAATCAAAATCACTTTCAGTACGCCAAGATAAGTGTGAAACTCAAATCGAATTTCTATCGCGACTACGGTCTGTCATTTGGACTTGCCTGAATGATAACCAAAGTGATGCTGGCGATTGTTTGCTACAAACTGCTTTCATTATTTGACTTCGAGATCAGCGCTCAACACCATGCCTCGTCGAAGAAAAAGGCATACCAATCGACACTGCTCTCACATTGTCGCAATGTTTCTTTGGAGCGGAAGAGTCTCATCAGTTGTGAAGAATAGATAAATATTCACCCGCATATAGCCGGGTGAGAGATGTGCAGATTTCTACTGCAAAGCTTTTACAATGCGTGAGCACAATTCACGTTTAAGACAAGTGATAATTAGAGTTTGAAGAGTGCAGAATGTATAAAAAAAGTGGCATATTGTTTAGATGTGCTGAAACAATGGCCATACCGACAAGAGCGACAATGAAAGCACGATACATGTTATTACAAGGGTGATGTTCATATTCACCCGGAATGGCGGGTTCCTGGCATGTCAGAGGGAAGGCAGACGAGTCAAACCTAAAGTATATATTGGTTCACAAGTCACCTTACTGAACATTCACCATTGACATTGCGTTGAAAAGTAGACTTGCGCGAAACTCATTACTAACTGAAGAGTTTCAGCAGTTAGCTTATCAAGAAAAAACGGCCTACGGACTTTGGTGGAATTGAAAGGAAACAGGTACAATTTATATGTCATTTTTACCACAACCTGGCGAGTCAACGTGCTGGGGAGAATCTAAGTAGGAGGTATGAAGAAGCATTTTGAAAAGTGGTTTGTTGCTGTGGGGAACACACAATGATGCTCAATACGCTGCTATACACAGGACATTTCAGGAACAAGCTTGGACTGAGCACAAAGACCATGCCCGACTCTATTTAAAGAAATTTCATCCTGAAGTTTATACGTTCCCGACATCTACAGTCTGCACTAGGCGAAGCGGTAGAGTCTGAATTTAAGACGCTAGTTACGAACAGAATAAAGACTCCACTGAAGACAACGCACTGGGCCTGATTTTCTAAAGAACAGGGGATCCGTGAGAATATGCGGAAATATCAACGTGATTGTCAATCGTCAGCGTATGACAGAATTTCTTGAACTTTGATTTGTCGAATGTATACCATCAGATGGGGCTTAATAAATATACAAATAAGTTTTTCGTTACCAACACGCGTAAAAGATTGATCAAGCTGAACGGCAGGCCTTCTGACATGTCATCAGTGCATGCCATTTCAAAGTGGGCCAGAAAAAAGTCACAACTGATCTGAAAAGTGCGGCATGCTACTTACATGACATACTGAATCGTCACAAAAAGAAAACGAATGAAGAGCGCATCAAGAGGTTCAAACTCGTGTTTATACGATTCAAGGACAAGGGTTCTAAACTAAAGAAATGGACATTGAAATTTCTGTACCTATACGCATAGTATTTCGGCCACATTTTGCTATCTGGAGTCAATACGCCCTTCGATCAAAGAAGTTGGAGCAATACGCATTTTCCACGAGAGCGCAGCCATCTTGAATGTCGCCACTTCTGGTAGGCCTTAAAACATCGTTTTGATATTTCCACGCCACCGGAAGATGTTCATGAAAAATGCGAGGTTGTCGCAAATTTTAAATTTGCCTCACCTATAATTAACTTATGTTCCGGGTTGAAACATATTATTTTTTTTTCATGCCGCGTATCACATATTAAACTCAGGTGACAAAGTGCCAAAGGAAATGAAACACCTCGCGACTAAACATCCGACGCCATCTAATGTGTATGTCCTAGAAGCGTGTTTGCCGGGTAATGAAGATTTCCTTGCGTGCAAGCTTTCGATGGTATCAGAGCTCGCTTCACATTCATGAAGACACTTGTTCACTTCAATCGAAGCGAACTTATCTCATTTGGAACTGAAACGTTATCGGTTGGCTTTAAGGCAGCCACCTATCGGAAGATAAAATTGAAAAAAAATGCCCAATTGCGCATGCGCCGAAAACACTAAATTATACATAGAAATTATATATTCAGACTTAAAGAATCCTCTCTGCAGAATTATATTTCACGAATATGTATGGGTAGGAAAGTTTGCCTTTTATACGGGTCACACGCCCATGAAAGTGATTTGCTTCCAGGAAAGGAAATCGCAGTGACTGCTGCAAACAGGCTTCAACAATAGGCCTTGGTTCTGCAAGGGTACTCGTTCGATATAAAGTAAATGCCAGACAATTTGCCACGACTACGTCAAGAACCTGATGCAGTTTTGATAAGAAATTTGAAGATGGCGACGGCAATATTGCATTAGCGAAAATTATAATAGAGAATCCTATCTGTATAAAAAATATGTTCAAGTGCACCTATATACCACTTGAATCCAATCGAAACCGATAGGTTGGACATATTTGTTCATTATACACATGTTGGTGTATGGTCCAGTTGAAGCCTATTTGCGTATTGGTTCTATAGAGGCCTATTGGTGTATTGAATCATTTGAATATCCCAATACACCAGTAAGCTTTTATTGGGACATGTCTCCAACTGGTCCGCTGATCATGTCTTCATTGCGGTTTTCTTCGATTTCCGTTCGATGACGTAACATTTCTGGCGTGCTGTACCCTGCGACGGTCTTGGTCGTTGCGCAGTGGGGGGAAAGCAGAACTATTTTCTGGTGGCGATCGCTATCAGCTTGACAGTCACGGAAGCATTAGTGGGCGGGTGTTGGGACGCTGTGTCGGAAGTGACACTTTGCTTTTCGTCTCCTTTGCCGAGGCGCAAAAGACAAACCCCCAGATTCGCAACATCCGACAAAATGACATGCCAGCCATTACGACATACATCGTAACCACTGGTAATGCACAAGTAGTATACAGTGCCAGAGACACCAGTCAAATAAGCAATTAAGGCACCGCATTATACATTATTGATTATGACCACTGAGAACTAAAAATTAAGGTCCCCGAAAGAGCATGAACAGGTTAAAAGGCATCATCAGGGAATAGGTTTAGCAAACATTAGAATTATGGGATGCCAAATGTAGATGGCAGGTAAGCTGCAAATGTTTCGTGTAGCTTCAATGCTTTCAAAAATACTTGGGGTACAGATTACAGTTTGGCAGTTTGAAGATACTTCAGCGACATAAATTCTATAAACACTCGTGTTTTGATATATCCACTCGAAAAGCTATGTACACAACTGTACAAAAACGCTGCATAGCGCTAATAACAGGCCAATAAACATTATGCAATCTGAACGTTTTATTTAAATTTGAAAGTGGTTAGAATATGCAATGGTTCAAGATGACTGAAAATATTTGCATAAATTAGCAAGTAATAAACGTCTACTACACTAGAAACAAAAGGAGAATACATTTGCTCTTGATACTTTTGATAATAACAAGTGTCACATGTTCTAAATGGAACACCTGTACACTTGCTGCATAAATGTTACTGAAACTTTACACTTATAAATTAAAGTCGCACTTTGAATTGATATTAAAGAGTATGCAACTGGTGCAGCATAAATAGTCTGGAAATTTACACTGCTAAATGAATGAAGTGATTTTAAAAGGGAATGAACATTGCAACAATGTTTGCCATAAAATAGTAAAAACATACGAAAATAATATTTAAGACAATATAGAGTAACTTTTTGCAACGTAGTTTTTGAATGGAAGGTTTCAAGCCTACATGAGTATTTCCGCGTGCATGATTGATAAGATATGCTGCTCTGTTCATATAGAAGATTCGCGTACACTCTTCCCCCGAGCATAACAAATGAGCAGGGACAAAATGACCTTGTGTAGTAAGCCTCGCACTATCTCTTTCCCCGAACATTCTAAGTCGAATATTCGAGATGACGAGCTTAGTACATAAGGAGCCGAGCGCCGTTGCCGATTCATTCACTGTTTTTATTTTCTTTTCTAGAGGCAGCCAGTCACGCCGGCGTACCGTTTCTTGCTGCTGCCGTCGTCGACGCCCGCGGCTCTTTTCTCGACAGTTGTTTTTTGCCTTTTGCTTGTCTGCCCCAAGTTGGCCGGCAATCAATTTCTAGTTATTTAGTTTTTCGGCTGCCTCATTGTTTTTCATCCGCAAAAAAAAAAATATATATATATATGTAAAAGTCACACACCGAAGCCAGGCAAAACTAAATTAGAGTGCTAGCAAGCGATAAGACCCTTGCACATATTTAGTCAAGTCCTTGTGCTTTTTTTTGTTAGTGGCCGACGAAAATGAACCACATAAAAATAAGGCTTCAATCCTCGCTGTGAGGTTTGTCGGACGGCGAAGTTGTGGTATCACCAGCAACAATTGCCCACAGCCCTGGATACCTTTTTTATGGCAAAAGCCACCATATTGTGCTGCAGTCTTTGACATCCCAGACAACTTACTGATTATGAAAATAATGAACAAGAGACAACCTCAACGTCGCGCATTGAAGTGTAGTTAAGATGTTTAACGATCGATTATCCAGCTAAATATCAAAAGAACGGAGTGCGAGATGCTCTAAAATGTTTCGAGTACTCTTGTAAACAGACTTGCCTCTTCCAAGGTCAACTATGGCACATTCAAAAGCCATCGTTAAAACTTCAACTTAGCAATTATGCTTACTAGCACAGGTGACATAAACAAGCTCAACAGTCTTGCAAAGACACTGCAACTGGAAGTCGCTTGGGACGCAAGCGGAGGTTCATGTTTATAAACAGCAAAAGGGTTTATACCAATGATTAACGAAAGAAACGTAAATGAACTGTGCCTAAAACTATTACATATATATATATTATATATATATATATATATATTTAAAACATTACGTACGCTGCCGCTGCGGTGGCAGCTTCTGCAAAATCAATCTTTACCGCTAAACGCATGCAGGTCTTGCTGCCTGCTGCGCATTGAGTGCGAGGATAGTGACGTCACTCGACACTTCGTAGTTTCCTGTTGCGGGACAGCTCAAGAACCCGTAATCTTTACCGTGAAACGTACGCGAGGAGCGAAACGTGCTTATCATCAATCACATGGTTTTGAAACCTGTTTTGTGTTTTTTTTTATTTGAAACGAGAGTCCAAACTACAGGATAAGAAATAAGGCGGGCACGAACGGCGATGAGGTGCTCGCGATGGTTTCCTGTTGACGGACAGAAAAAAAAATACCCCCGTGTCTTTTACAGCTTGGCTGTAAAACATCACAACAAATTAAAGCGCTGTTGCGATTTTGTAGCAATGAAGGAAAATAAAACAGAAATATAAATACAGAACAAAGCATCCCTCAACTGACTGCCTATTCATTTATGAACGACTTGCAACAAAGGCAACAGTAAGAGTAGTGGCATGAGTGAATAAAGAAAGAGAGCGAGAGAAGGGTGTATTAAGGAAGGACAGAGAGGTTAACCTGAAGGTAGTTTCTGGTTGGCTACTCTGTACTGGGGAGAACGGGAAGGGGGAAGAAAAGGTATGACGATGTGGAAGAAAGATGAGGTGAAGTTGTCAATGAGGGTGAGCAATGGTACAAATGTTCAAAGCCTCACAGGCACTTTAAGCACCCTACAAAGTGTCTGATAATTCCGTGTTCGTAAGGAACACTACCAAGGCCTTCGTGGCTTTCCTGTATTGGTCAGTTGTGTCCCAGGCACCAAGTTCTTTTGATAAGGAGAAAGGCCGCGAGTCCAACGCCATTCATGTCTGTTTCAGCACTTGTCGATCCTCGTCGATATTATCGCATTCACACAGAATATGTCGAATTGTACCTTCTACTTTGAAGCTTGTACAGTTCGCGCAATCTCTTCTTTGAATCCGACAAAGGAACTGTGGTGTATATGCCACCCCAAGCCGTAGTCGGTGCAGGACTGCCTCTAGCTGTCTTGAAAGTACAGACGGAACGGCAAATTCAAGTTGAGGATCAAGGGAGTAAAGCCTGGGATAGTGGTAATGTGGATTCATCCAGTAGTTTCGTGAAATTCCTTTTGCCACGTCTTGAACCAGAGTTTTCGTGTCACACTTAGAGTAGTGTATGCCAATTTGATTGCCGTTGCTGGTTGATTTTGCTGCACTATCTGCTGTCTCATTGCCGGCGACACCACAATGACCTGGTATCCACTGAAGAGTTATGTGATGACCCTGCTTGAGGACACGGTGGCAGGTGCAGAAGATTTGGTATGCCAGAAAGTCGTACGCAAATTTTTTTATAGAAGACTGGATTATTAGAAGCGCTGGTCTTGAGTTACTGAAGATGGTCCAGTGCTGGGGTGTTTGAAATAAGATGTAGCTTACTGCTTCTCGTCACAGTGAGACTGCAGCCGTGGACGGAGATATGCTATTAGGGGTCAATATTACTGACAGAGGACGCCTAATATTCCCCAGAGATTGACTCACCAAAAAAGGTATGAAGACAACTGAAGCTTTCACCAGGTGTAATTTTCCGGAGAAATTCGAATTCTCGTCACACTGCTTGTTCTGTACTGAAGTCGAATATATATATCCAAAACTATAAGCCACATAAGTGGTCTAGAGTTAAATCTTGGTAATCAGTTTCTTGTCTTCTAGGTTACCTTATTTATTAATGTTTCTCCGTTCAGCTTTGCTCAGCTGCCTCTTTTTGCTGTCCCTAAACACTCTATAAATGTTCACGCTGCCAGAATGAAATGCGTCATCTCCTTTCCTGCTCTTTTTTGCTGCTGTTCGTTTAGACTTCCTAATTATAAACAACTATGCTTGGCACTGTGATAATTGAGAATAGCACGTTTGCTGGTTTAATAATCTGTTTTGTATATTAAAGAAAAAGTAAATGTCTGACAGTTTCTGTGATATATAGCATCCAGTCTGTTTCCGACGAACAAGTGGTTCGTCCTCTGGAAGGTCTTTTCTTTTTTACCTTTAGGTCTGCGCCGCTGCTGCAGGAAGTTTTTGAAAAACCATAAAGAATTAAATGCAGTCGTCTAGTGCAGATAATTTTATTACACACACATTTCTGTCAAAATATCATATAGACTGTCGAAGAACTGGGTTCTTCAAGCAAGATAGGTTTTGGTATGCATCTAAGATTGCGTAGAGGAGGAAGAGGATTGAACTTCATTATGCCTGAATATGGATCTCTGGGTGGTTCCCTTAGTCCAGGGCCCCAACGCAGTCGGCTGTCAGCCTCGCCCGCCCGATCAACTTTAGTTGGTCGGCAGCAGACGAGATGAGCAGTGCGGCTTCCCAGTTCTCGGGAGTGGGATGTGGATGGGAGGGGGTGAGCTGTGCGAAACAACTCGGTGTGTGATAAGGATGCATATTGCCCACTGTGCGCACATTCTGCTTTGTAGCTTGTAGGTGAGAATGTGTGCAAGAGCGCTAGGTTGCGGAACGCTCCTGTCTGGAGCTGGCGCCAGGCGACCGTGTCCTCTCTGTTGAGATTTTTGTGTGGCGGGGGTATTCACGCCTCTGGCCACGGTGATAGGCCCTGATTTCGGAGTACATGTTTGGCACCGGAATAAAGTATGAATCTAGCCCTAGTCGCGAGGCGGTGGCAGGAGCGGCGCGGAGGGTGCATGCTCGGGCCTCGGTGTCAGCACACCGATTGCCTTTCACATTGTCCTGTCCTGGGATCCAGAGGATTTCCACTGTGTGGAAGCCCTGTCGGTCTCTCTGGTGATGACCTTGGGTGCCTTCGGCGAGACACAGCCTGCTAGGAGGCGACGCAGTGCTGCTTGTGTGTCGCTCATGATGGTGAAGTGATCTTCTCCAAGCCCAATGGCCATGGCGATGGCGAATTCTTCTGCAATGGTCGTATTAAAGGTACGCAGCGGCGCCATGATTCGGGTGCTCCCAGTTCTATCCACGACGCTTATTGCCGCTGCTTTCCGTTGATAGGCATATGTGGCCACGTCTGTGTACAGGACATCATCCCGTTTGCAATGCGCCTTTTGATAAAATCTTGCCCAAGCCTTGCGGCGTTCCGCGTGGAGGGTCGGGTCCATGTTGCGGGGGATCGTGTGCACATTGATTTGGCTCCAGATTTGTCTCGGGAGGGGTGCCGTGGTGTCTTGTTTGTCCCATTGGAAAGAAATCTTGAGCGACTGGAGGACCTTCTTGCCCGCAGGGTTTTGGGCGAGTCGGTCTCGTTGAGGGGCACTGTGGTTGTCCTCCAGCTCCCTAAAGTGTTGTGGACGCCGAGCTTGAGTAGCTTCTCTGTGGAGGTGTACGGGGGAGGCCGAGGGCCGTCTTGTACTCTTTGCGTATGAGGACACCTAGGTTGTCCTTGTCTTCCTTGGTGAGATTCAGATAGCGTGTTGCGTAGATGATGCACGACACTACCAGGGCGTTAACCAGTTTGATTGTGTCGTCTTCCCTGAGGCCGTGCCGCCGGCTGGCGACCCGGTGCATGATGCGTAGAATCTGCGTGACTTGGTTCTGGTGGAGTGTGAGGGTATGGATCGCCTTTCCGTCCTCCTGGGGGTGGAGTGGCAGGATTCTGGCACGCGGCACTACGGGGATTTGGAAGCCGTCGTTCAGGAATACTTGTATCTCGTCTCTGGGCTCCGACTTGCGGCGGGACCTTGGGGTCTTGCAGACAAGGATGAATTCCAATTTGGCTGCCCAGATGTGTAGGTGACCCTGGCGTAGGTACCGTTGAACATCGTTGCCTGCCACCTGAAGCGTGTCCTGCTTTTCTCCGTCAGACCTGGACACGGTCCAGATTGCGAGATCGTCCGCGTACAGAAAGTGTTTAATGTGCGGGGTTCGCTCCGTAATCGGGGGCAGCCCGATTACGGAACAAGGTTATCGAGAGCACCGCCCCTTGCGGCGTGCCCCTATTAGGGGTGTTGATGACGTCCGTGTGGAGGTCACCTACACCAATGGTGGCTGCCTTGTTCCGTAGAAAGTCCCGCAGGTTGTTATACATTCTGGAAGTGCAATTGGTGACTGTCAGGTTTCGGAGGATTAGCTGGTGGTCCACATTATCAAAAGCTTCCTTAACGTTCAGGGCGTGCACCGCTTGAGTCGTCGTTCCGAAGATGGGCCGAGGATGTCCTCTTTTGGCTGCAGCATGACGTCCAGGGTTGACAAGTGCTCTCCAAAACCAAGCATGGTGTGCGAGAACACGCCCGTTTCCTCCATGTGCCGCTGCAGTTCTTTTAGGACGACCCGTTCCATCAGCTTTCCCATGCAGGACGTGAGCTCGATTGGACGCTGGTTATCAAGGCAGAGCTCTTTCCCAGGTTTGGGGATGAGGATAATTTCCAAGTGTTTGCACTCCCTGGGGAGCTCGCCGTTCTCCCATACTTGGTGTATATGTTCATGAGGGTCTGAACCAAGCCCACGTCTAGGTTGCGGAGCAGCGTCTTTTGATCGCGGTTTTCGCCAGGTGCCATATTACGGCCCAGAACTTGGAGCGCGCTCCATACCTCTTCGAGCTCAATGGGACGTCGAGTTCGGGGTTTGGCTCACCTTCGTAGTCGTGATCCTCCTCGTCTGGGGACGAGCCAATGTACCGCATTTTGAGCTGTTCGAGGAGGTCCTGGTAGGTTCCGGGGAAGATGCGCACAATTTTCTGGAGGCTCTGGCTGGTATTGTGTTTAGTTTTGCTAGGGTCCAGGAGGTGTCGCCAGAACTGCCACGCATACTTGGTCCACAAATTTTCCTGGAGATCGGTGCACTTCATTTCCCGTTGGAACGCTCCAGTGGGGTTTCGTACTCGAGCGCTTCCACCGTGATTGCCGGAATTCGTTTTTTGAGCTTGCGGTTTAGCTCTTGCGCATCCAGCGCTTGATCAGATCATGCCTCAGCTCCCACAAGTAGACCAGACGCCTGGCCACTTCGGGGGTTTCTGTTGTCAGGCTGATAGTTTCCGTATAGGTGTTCTTTTCGCACACCGGGTGCTCGGTCCAGCTGGCAAGGGAAGCATCATCGTGCTCTTGCTCGCTGTGTGTGGCCGTGCGTGCTGCGCGAAACCTGTCCCAGTCTCTCAGGGCTTGTTTCCGGAAGAACGCTGGCAAATCTTTAGAAGGCTCTTAAGTTTCAGTATGTTCATGCAATCAACTAGGTACATGTGCAGAAAAAAAAGATGAAAACAAGTATTTTCTATCAAGAAAACATGAAGCAACTATTGAAATTAATAGTTTTTTGTCGAATTGAGACAGATTAACAAACCCAAACTAAGCCAGTTTCGACTGTAATTCGTAATATCTGGGGTCTATAATTTTCAAAAGTTAATTTTTTTGGAATCGGTCATATAATGTAAGAAGAAATATTGCAAATGCGGCCATGGTAAACTGCATAAAGCAAATCGGATCAGCACGAATTCTTGTTAATATCTGATTCGCTTCATAGGGATTTGCCTCATGAAGAAACAAGAAGCTTCGTAAAAATTTGAAAGCTAGATATTCAGATTTTATTTTTAATACGTAAATGGTAGATATTATAGGCTAAGGAAAGTGAAAAGAAAAAAAAACATCTCACAAGTCTCAAACTCCGTTGGCAGCGGTGTATGCCGTCCATCCCATTAGTCACTTCTCCGGAATCTTGAATTTATTCATGAAATTAACTGTCTTCAACATATCAACTAAGAGAAAAGTAACTGTAGGCTTTGAACATCCTTGCATCTGTAGCATTGATTGAAGGATTGGAATAATTTTGGTAAAATATGCATCATATTGTAGGCCTAGATCAATCTTGAAAGCGAAGGAGGGAACCAGAGCTCCGCCCTTTGGCCATTGTGACTGCAATTGAGCCATCCAATTCGCGCATACTCAAGTTTCGAAAGAATTCAATTTCTCTTGACCAGTATATGATATGTATTGCAAATTACTTTCAGCGTGAGTACTAGACATGGGTAGACAGCAGCTTGCACAGTTCATTTTTATAATATGCATGTGTGATGGTAAACACGATTTTGATAACAGTATTAGCTCTAAGCATTTTTTTCTGAGCTGTCTGAATTCAAAGGCATTTATGAGAGTTTGTTGCATTTTGCACAATAAAACCTTTAAAAAATGCAAATACTACATAGAGCAAATGTCAATAAAAATGACTGTAAAAACTATTTTGTATAAAACAAATACTTATATCGAAGGTTTTAACACTAAATAAGAAAAAAATAGCCGTCAAACATTTTTAATTTTTTTACGATAGAAAACTGTTTTTCAACGCAATAAGTCTGCACTGCTGACTAGGCTCTTCAACAAACCATTTTTTGCAAAAGTTTCGTGTGGCAGTTTTGACGCACAGCTGACTTTTACTCGACAACTGAGGGTGCCGGAAGGTTTGACAAAGCTGACGAGAGTTCAAAAAATATAAAAACATGTAAATGTAAATGAGCACAGTTCGGCACTAATATATTAAGGTGGGCTAGATAGATATGCATCTTAAAAAGAAATAGCGCGAAGGTGAAGTACAAACTGACGCTTGTTCCGTCAGTTTTGTACTTGACCTTCGCGCCACTTTTTTAAGACATAGTTCGGCAACAGATCAGTTTAGCAAACCTTCAGAACTTCCGCTGTGAGTTCGAGGGACAATGGGAAATATTAAGGCCTCCTTAGCTGCCAGCAAACGGAGTTCCTTGCAAGCCCCAGATTTTCGTGGTTAACCAGGCTTTTCTTAAACACTTCGATACTGCATAAATAACAAAACAAAAAAACATGGAACATAGGTAAACTTAAAGAAGTTGACGATGTTAGGCCCTTAGGCATTTCTCACCCGCGGAACTTGCTGAGCACACGCATGAAAAATCAAACACCTTTCGATTTCATACCGTTGGGGCGGGGCGTTCCATTGCGAGCTAAAAATTAAAATAACTAATATTGCTAAATTAATGTAGAAAAAAGCCTTAACATAATATAGGGATATATAGTGGTGGTACTAAAACGAGAAATACTGAACAATCTAAAGAATACGGAGAGGTGTAAAGTATTGAGGTTGCGTCAGGTGCTGTGAAGTGGGAGACCCAATTTCTTGTTTTACGTTCCTTTCAATTAAGAACCTATTTCCTCATTTGATTATGAATTTTATTCTTAATTATTAAGACCAAGCTTGTAATTTGTTATTTCAAAATTATTTTAGTGCTTCAAGCTTCAAATTAATCTGTTTTTTAATTCCTCCCTGAAAACATGCATTGCAATGCGTACTTAATTCGCCTTGATGAGAAGTTACCCCAATATTGAAGGATACTCAACTCCACTAGCCTTATCTAGAGTAATTACGTTTGTTAAAACTACGACCAAACGCTGTGATGAGATATCCGCATTAAAACAATTTTCTAAAAAAGATATTTGGATTAAAACAAAAAAGAAACACTATATTTATATATATATATAATACCCTGGCCAACCACGAAGAATGAGTTTCCCCATTCTTGAAGTTTTCATTTTGGCTGATTTTCTAGTGATCCAACAAAAGTATCGATGAAACCGAATAGCCATTTTATTGGACAAGCAGAAAAATTAAATAGACCCATTAATATTTATATTGGACTAATAGAAATCTAAATTGGTCCGATCGAATTTCATACATGTTCGTAACAAATCGCTATTTGTCCAACTACCGAGGAACCACAGCTACGGGAACCTAGACCGGGACACGCAGAAAGCGACACGTGTGAGCACGACTCAGCTTGTGTGCCCTTGGCACAATATGTGGAAGCAACAAGAGGCGTCCCTCGCTCCCTTAGTTTTGTACCGACTGATCCACAGCCTCAGTGGTTTATACTCAACGGTCAACCAACTTTGGCCCTTATCCAGGGCTTAGCGCAACCACAAGACCTGCGCCAACAGGCCATGCTCACCCTGTGGCTCTGTCCACAGCCGGAGCTCCAGCTCTAGCCGAAGTCCCAGCCCCAGGCGCCTGAGGACGACACGTACTGCGTCGCAGCCGAGCGCGTCCTCATGTACCTGGAGGCCCACGAGCCCTCGGTCTCCTACGAAAAAGACTCCCGCCGCCTAGCCGAGCGAGCCGCAGGACCCCCTCATCCACCCGTTCAAACCCAACCATCGACTGGCCAGCAGCAAGTCAACTGTCTGACTACTACCCCCTGTGACCCCGAGGCTCTTCAATTTTCATGTCACAAAAGAACTGTCATGAAAAACAGGCAGCCCCCCCCCCCACGTGGCTACCTCAGCTGCGCGCGGCGGCGCACTCAATGTGGAGCTCCGGTGTCATCACAGAGACACAGCAAGGACCCTACTGAAACCCTGTCCAGCTGGCACCTAAGAGTGCAACAGAGCCTCGGTTCATCTTAAATGTGTCATATCCCACCCCGCACATGAAAGCGCACACATTTCATTTAAAGCCGCTTCCCGTAGCCCTCCTGGAAAATCCCCTTTCTCGAAAACCTTTTTTTGTTACTAAGGGTGACCTCCCGAATGCCTACTAACATGTTTCTTTAAGCCAAAAGACAAAGGCCCCAACAACCTTTCGTTTGGATGGTTATTATTTTTGCATTTAACCGACTGCCCTTTGGACTCCGCAGCGGTTCATTTGTTATGCAACAAATAGCGACGGCATTAACCCGTCACCTTCCCGCCCAGCGCCTTTGGGCATGGGCACACTTAGACAACTTCTTGATCGCCCACCCCGACGAGGCCTTTTTGGCCAAGGCAACAGCAGCCTTCACCGAAAACCTTCAGCGATGTGGGATACGAATCAAACCAAAAGACACCAGACCCGACCACAGCGAACCATCAAGTTCGTGTGGTTCCTTCTAGAAGGAACAGACGAGATGGTGGGACACACCCAGGCAAGACAAAAGGACGTGCGTGCCATCCCAGAACAACTCCGAGAATTCCGGCCCGAAAATACGGTCCAGCGTTACGTACGCCGCCTGGTATTCGACATCTCCCTGTAACGCGGGCATTATCACGTCCTCACTCCCTTGTTCCGCCTCGTTTCCCAAGAGCAACCCCATCCTCTTGGCTACCTCTGAATCCTCCCACAATGGTGGACAAGTCTACTCCATAGAGTTCCACGGCGTATTCAGTCCCCAGCGAAAACAGTTGCTGCAGATGCCATCAGCAGGGGGCTCGGAGTGACCACCATTATTGGGAACAGTGCGATCCTAACAGAGCCGAGCCGCGATATCTACAACAGGGAAGCAAGTGCGCTTTGTGTTGCCGCACTTCTCGCTTCGCCCAAGAGCATCCTCATCTCCGACACTCAGGCCCTCGTGGCAGCAGTGACCAGTGACCACGGTAGAAGTCTTCCCGGGCAAATTGCTCTTACTATCTTTAAGTTTTTTTTTTTCAAAAAGGCATTTGGATCCGCCGGGATCCGACCCATGCGAACCCTGCCGACGCCCCCCCCCCCCCCCGGCTCAAACGCACTCAATACTCTAATTGACCAATGAGGGAGCGCCGGTAGAGGGAGCCACTCTCACCGCCCTTATAAGGCGCAATAGAAAGAGGAAGAACACAGCTGGCGCCAGACGAGCCTAGGGTATCATATGTTTCAGAAAACTAGAAGGTATGAATGCAAGACATGTAAAGAACAGCCACCAGAAGAAAGCTGCCTTTGTCGGTCAAGAGGGAAATATTATGGTTAACATAGTGACGGAACATCACAGGGGACACCGAGTGCACTCATATCAAAGCAAGCAAAATAATTAACAAATAAGATTGGACCTAAATGTTCCTCCCTACCCCAAAGGCCAACTTTAATGCATTTTATTCTGCTTCAGGTAAAAATAAATTTCGGTTATTTATGTTTCACAATCAGTCACAATGTAAGATTATACTACCATTTCTTCGGTGTTTCGCGAGACTACACAAAGCACTGGATACCATCATGTTCGCTGAGAAAGCATTTGGTGGAATTCAAAACAACGACTAGGCGCGCGGAAATAAAGAATTAGGATCCTGGTGCTCGCAAAAACAACAAACAGGGTGATGATCCCGGACGTAAAATAAAACGTACAGATTTTTCCATGTGGGACTGTATTCCTCCCGTATATTTTATAACACATTAATCTTAAATAATCGACTAATCTTAAAGGGTTTTCATCTCTATGATGTTCCCTAGCCGTGTCGTTTTCCTCAACGGAACGGATTAGCACAGCATACGCGGATGAAAAAGGAACGAACCAATTTGTATCATAAGAGAACACTCCTCTTATAATAAAAATACTATGATTGATTAAATATTTTTTGTTTGTTAAAAGTTGTCGTCTACCTGCCTAATATATATATATATATATATATATATATATGAGAGAGAGAGAGAGAGATATGCAGGGTGACGGTAGAAAACGAACCAGGAGTCCTCCTGGTTCGTTTTCTACCGTCACCCTTCATATCTCTCTTTTACGCCTTCGGCCTTCAAGCCAACATGCCCCTATATATATATATATATATATATATATATATATATATATATATATATAATTTCGGCGCCCATGTAATGTTCCGACCTTTCTCATAAACCTATTGCAGGCGTGATGTAAAAAAGTGGAGGTCATCCTGACGAATGCCGAATACACGTTGAACGTATTTGTCGTTTTGTTGGATCTCACGCCAGGTGAGAGATGACCGTTTCTTGAGCGCTGTTTAACGGAACTATTCCCGATATCATTATATGGTTTCTTCCTTATTTCATTGAATTCCACGGAACGCAAAACATTTGATACTCTGATCCTAGCTGCTTATCAATACATTTCGAGTTATGCACATATGTGTAGCACAGCGTCACTAGTTGATACCAAATCAGCCTTGTCATTGTCAGCCTTGTCATCGGCACGGCAACTGCGCCGCTAGGGCATACTGTATATAAGGGCTCACGGTGCGTGCAATAAACGTTGTTGACCTCGCTACTTGCGTACGAGCCACATGGTGTCAGAAGTGATTTATCGCCCGAGCGCCGCGGATCAATGAAGCAGCCCCACCGAGTGACGGAAAGTAGGCGACAGCCACACCCCCGACCGATGGCGTCTCCGCAGCATGCCACCGTGCTGCCCTGTACAACGCTGCTCCAGCCCCCGAATCCCCTGGACACGTCGGGAGACCTGTGGCGGAAGTGGACAACTTGGAAATGTGAGTTTCAACTGTTTTCTACGGCCACCCTGCTCAGCGATCAACCGGAAGAAGTCCAGGCGGCGACCCTGTTAATGATAATCGGGGAAGATGCAAGAACATCGTTCAGTACGTTTACGTTTGTAAACCAAGAGGAGAGACAAGACCTGATGACTATCATTGAGAAGTTTGATAGCTTCTACAAGCCGGCTATAAACCTAACTTATAGCAAGTTTGTGTTTGGTACGAGGGACCAGAAAGAAGGGGAACCTTTCAACGAATGATTAACGGACAATCGTATTTTGGAAAACAACTGCGAGTTTGGGGATCTTGAAGAACGTCTACTTAGAAGTAGAATCATTCTGGGCGTTCGGAACAAGAAACTTCAGCAAAAAGCTCATCTCCGACAACCCGTCCTATACCAAAGCAGTAGAAAGATGCAGAGCCTGGGAACAGGGCGAAGAACGATGCAATACAATACAAAGCGGAGCAAAGGAACGCGAAAAAGAAGTAAACTTAGTGCAAGAATTCGGATCATCGTGCCAAAAGTGTGGGTTTACGAAGCACAGAACTAAAGTTTGCCCCGCAGCCGGAAAGAAATGCAACAAGTGCAGAAGCCTTAATCACTTCGCGAAAGTTTGCAAGTCAGGGCGAAAAAGGGCCGCCGTACAGCAAGTACACGAGGTTGTGGCTAGCGATGACGAGAGATACTTCTTGGAAGCGCTAACTGTCGGTGCTGTATCTCGCGAGGATCTATGGACGGCTGCGGTGACACTAGAAGGCGTCCCCGTTCATTGCAAAATAGATACCGGAGCCAATTGTTGTGTCATCTCCAATGCCGCACTAGGCCAAGTGACGATGAAGCCAAGAGTAAAGTGCAACGTAATCTGAACACGTTTTTAGGTCACGCAGAAAAGGCACCAGAAAGAATTCGCCTCGATATACGTAATCAAGACATGAAATGTGAGGCTGGGTTTTTTGTTGTACGCCAAGAGGTTCCAGTCACCTTGAGTGGCAGTGTAGCAGAACGCCTCGGACTGATTACTCGCATTGCAGGTGTGAGCACCGCAGAGCTATACGGTGCAGCACGACCTTTTGAAGCAGTTTTTTAAGGGCTCGGCCAGCTGAAGAGTGTGGTCTACGATATGAAGCTACAACCAGGATCCAAGGGCACCGTCAAGGCAGCAAGACGAATACCTGTGGCCCTCCAGGATAGAGTCAAGGCAGAGTTGGACCACATGGAAGCGGATCAAGTCGTCACGAAGGTAAACGAACCAACGGAATGGTCGAGTCACATGGTGGTCGTCGTAAAGAAAGATAAGGTCAGAATTTGCTTAGACCCATCTGATCTTAACAAGCGTCTATTACGCGAACCTTATCCCATGCCGACTCTAGAAGATGTAGCTCTACATCTGCACGGCGCCAAGTTTTTTTCGATATTGGATGCGTCATCGGGCTTCTGGCAAATAAAGTTGTCAGAGGCAAGTTTGCACATCTGTACCATGAGCACCCCTTATGGCAGATACAGGTTTCTGCGCATGCCGTTCGGAATTTCCACAGCCCCGGAAGTATTCCAGCGCGCAATGCACGGTGTCCTAGATGGACTAAAGAACGTAGCAGTCGTCATGGACGATATTTTAGTTTGGGGAACCACGATACAAGAACATCATGCAAGCCTGAAGAACTTGCTGGAACACTGCGAGAAACACGATCTCAAGTTGAATCTAAAAAAGTGTCGTTTTCTGCAGGACCAAGTGCGGTAACTAGGCCACATTTTGACGACTGAAGGTCTGAGCCTAGACCCAGAACGAGTTGAGGACATCCTTGCTCTTCCGGAGCCCAGAGACCGCAAGGAATTACAGATATTCCTTGGCATGACGAACTTTGTCGCAAGATTCATGCCAAATATGTCTGCTCTCTCAGCACCATTACGCGAGCTGTTGAAACAAGATATCGCTTGGGTTTGGACTGAGCACCAACAAAGCGGTTTTAAAACGCTCAGAGTCGCTTATCAAGGCGCCGGTACTTGCGTATTTTGAGCAAGGTAAATCAGTCTCGTTGTCAGTAGATGCAAGCCAAACCGGCGTCGGGGCGGTGATTATTCAGAACGGACATCCCATCGCCTACTCATCACGCTCCCTCACCAAGACTCAGCCAAAATACGCCGAGATTGAAAAAGAGGCGCTAGCAATAGTACACGGATGCAACAAGTTTAAAGATTATATTTTAGGGCACCCATCTGTGACTGTGGAATCTGATCATAAGCCACTGGAAGAAATATTCAGGAAACCCCACTGGGACTGCCCGCTCCGCCTACAAAGGATGAGATTAGTGCTTCAGCGCTACCCCATTACCGTGCAGTACAAGCCAGGGAAAGACCTTTTTCTAGCGGACGCGTTGTCAAGTTTCCCAACCAAAACTATGCTAAAAGACGAAAGCGACCAGTTTCAAGTAAACGTTGTTTCCACGCTATCAGTTTTAGATGCACGGCTGCACGACATCCTCCAGGCGACAGAAAACGACGCGGCTTTCATCCAGCTCCGAGAGTATGCATCAGCACCCTGGCCAGCTGAGAAACGAGACGTCCCGGAGGAACTTCGAACGTACTGGAACTACAGAGACGAGATGCACGTGGAAGATGGGCTGGTCTTCAGGAGTAACAAAGTGGTAATTCCAAAGGCTAAGAGGACAAAGATTTTGAAACTTTTGCATGCCGCACATGGCGGTGAAGCAAACATGAAGATGCGCGCCAGAGTAGTGATGTATTGGCCGACCATGTCATGCGACATTGAAGCTCTTGCAAAGTCATGTGAGGTCTGCACGAAGCATAAGTCCAGAAACGCAAGATTACCATTACTGAGCCATGAGCTACCCAACCTACCGTGGCAGCTGGTGGGGCTAGACTTGTTCTACCACAACAATCGGACTTTCTTGATAATTGTTGACTTCTACTCTTTCTTTTTCGAGATGAAGGAACTACGACAGTCCACGGCAGCTTCAGTGGTATCCGCCTGTGCAGAAGTCTTCGCTACTAATGGGATACCAGCCAAATTGTGCAGTGACAATGCCCCCCCCCTTCAATAGTTACAACTTCAAGGACTTTGTGAGTAAGTTTCGAATCATTCACGTCACGTCAAGTTCTCACCACCCTCGCTCCAACGGAATGGCTGAGCGAGCCGTACAAGAGGCAAAGAAACTGCTAAAGAGGTGCTCCTACAACACCCTCGACTTCTGCAGCGCCCTCCTCGAATGGTGCAACAGCCCAAGGGATAACCTGCTCAAGTCACCAGTACAGAGGCTGATGGGTCGTCAGACACGCAAACTGCTTCCAGTTCCCGACTGCTGCCTGAAACCTGCCAGTGTACCACCCAAGGAGGTGCACAAACGACTACAAGAGATCCGCAGCAAGCAGCGGACCTTCTACAACAGAACAAAGACCCTTCCGGAACTACAAGATGGTCAGCAGGTGTCTACATTTGACACCATTTCACGCACGTGGTCTCCAGCAGTCGTCATGAGGCGTGCGGGGCCTCCCTGCTACTTTGTGATCGAACCTGGTGACGGACGTGTGCTACTCAGAACGAGAGAGCACCGGCGCGAGTTGCCGCCTCGGCGGCAAGTCATCACCACGGCGGCTGCTGAATTGCCACCGCGACAGCAGCAACTTGTCACCACTGCGGCTGCTGAATCCAATGGCTGCCAGGTCAGGGAAGAACCCTCAACGGGAGCCCCACCATCACAAGACCCTCCAATTCAGGAGCTCAGGAGGAGTTCAAGACAACGGCGGAGCCCCGTCATATACCCAAGACCAGAACTTTAAGCGCGATCGTACAAGCGTAATATCTTCTATTCCTTACTTTTTTGTATATTTTTCTCTTCTCGGTTAAATGTGTTTGTTTGAAAGAGGGAAGATGTAGCACAGCGTCACTAGCTGATACCAAATCAGCCTTGTGATTGTCAGCCTTGTCATCGGCACGGCAACTGCGCCGCTAGGGCATACTGTATATAAGGCCTCACGGTGCGTGCAATAAACGTTGTTGACCTCGCTACTTGCGTACGAGCCCCAATATGAACCTGGACTAAGTCTGTCGTATCCGGATTACCTCCCTCCCTTTTTCTTCGTTCAGTTGATTTCAAGATTTGTGGTCTTTTGAAATTAAAATGGTAAACTGTTTATCTCACAGAAATCTGGCACTTGGGTAAAGGAGGACAATGATTGAAGGAAACATAATCGATGTGTACATTATGTTTTGCAAACAAACCGAGCTCATATATGTTAATACAAACAATTAAATTTACTATAATTTTGTCACCAAGCTTTTACAAAAATATAATATTGATGCAAATATTAAATACCCAATTTTTCATTTAACAGGCAATATTTTTTATTAGTTTTCTAGAATGTTTAATACTTCGAGACTCGCTGTTGTATCCTAGCGCAACATAAAAAACCTAACTAGAGTAAATATTAATTCGAAAACGATAGATATTGGTTATTAGTGAGCGCACATAAATACAAAAAAAGATTTTCAAAGTATTAATTGAAAATATACGCGTTCCGACAGTGCGGTATTCGCTTGGTTTCTCTCTCACAAAATACAAGGGCTAGCACGTTTACTTGCTCCATAATTGTATAAATCATTTGTCCTACGTACGCTTTGTTCTAACTGAAATAAAAATTAACATTTCAAAATCTAAAACAGCGTTGGCACAATTTTTGTGTTAAAAGAGGCCATACAGTGACTTGTGATTTTTAAGACTTCCGAGTGAGAAGGGATTTGGATGCAACTTCGTATTTGGGAAAAGCCAATTAGGGCGATATAAAGTTTCTTTGCACAGAATAGTAAATATTTCAGGCTTTTTTTATTACATATGCATATGCTGTTTTATATTTTTAACAATATTATCCCTGACAATGTTACGGAAGTTATGGACATTTGTGTAAAGTGGGACTGTGTAAATTACGCCTGGCAGGCAGGTATGATTTGTTCTGCTTGAGCGTATGGTGGCGCAGAGATGTCAAGGTGGAGCTTCGACAAATGTTTTATAGTCGCTGATTTCTCTGAAGTTTTGTTCATCACTTAAATTGACATACCTGAGCTGATAATCCAAATCACACGTCAGTATGTTTTTTTTTTTCTGAAGCTCTTCAACTTTACGTTTAATCCGAGATCACAAGAGGGTCTACACATTAAATCTCGAATAGCTTGAGAGGATGTACAAGGTGAAGTGCGTCCTTCTGAAGCAAGAAGCAGCATCCCAGACAGCCCGATAAAGACTGTATTTTGAGTCACCATAAAATAAATCTGTAGGCACATTTTTTTGCCGATTAAGCGTGTTTTTTCAATTTATTATTCATAGGACAACAGCCATTTTGGGGTTCCTCTGTTTCAATAGATTTTTACAAATTCGTCAAAAAACAAAGCGGCGGGGGGGGGGGGGGTTAAGTTTTGGGTTTTATTGGTAGTTACCGAAAACACAAAACCATAATAAAAAAGGGACGGCCCGTTTACTAAAATTAAGCTACTGACAACTTCCTATAACACGACCTTGTCTGCACGTTTTCAACAAAATTATTTTCGTAATGCAATATCATATAATTGATGGAAACAAGCTAATTTTGCTGAGAACTAATGATATTACTTTTTATACACAATACAATGTGCAACTCAACAAATCCGTATTCTTAACTGTCACTTTGGTAACATAAGTTGTTCTATAAGCATTAGCACGCAAAAAGTATGCCGCCAGCTTCGAGGGTGATTTCAGTCCCTACGTGTCAGCAAAGGTTGGTTTCATGTGATCTACTTGTTGCTTTCTATCCCTCCGGATTTAATGTCGATGAACTTTCGCCTTGTATATTATCACTCGAGTTTCTTTGCCATGATTGACTGCGCAGCCAGCAAGAGTAGTCTGCAATGTAAACGAAACATTTCTTGTAGTTGACGTACAACAAAATCCGTTATTATTCAAATTTCAAGGGTCAGTGCAATTTGTTTTTTCTAACTTCGGAAGAATAATAGTGAGGGTTATCGTCCGCCATAACTAGAATATATAAAAACTACAAAAAAAAACAGTGTTGCTTGTATTCCCTAGTCATAAAGTAAACATATGAAGAAATTAATTTTTGTGGTACCTTTCAATCCTTACTCATCTCCCGTGTAACATGGACACTGATGTGAAACAGGGAAAAGAAGAGTTTCTCACTAACCCCTGTGTTCAGGGCTTCTAGCCCGAAACTTACGAATGTCGGCATTTAAAGTTTGCGTTCGTGCAGAACTGAACACTGCAGTCAGTCAGTATCTCGATTGGTGAGTGTCGGAATGCGATTGTTTGGTTGTTGGACCTAAGCTGTGATGTCGGGCTCAATCCTGGACCCGATAAAGCTATAAATCAGCTGCTTGAGGTTCAAAGGTTTATTGCTCAATATCTAGAAGGCATCAAAATAATTAAAGATGACTTTGGTAAACCACTCAAATCAATCAAAACTTTGCTTATGAACTTACAGCGACTGTCTAGCGAACAGCGGTAACCCTGAAATCAAGTTACAGCAATATATACGCCTCTGAGGGACCTGCCGCAAAGCTCCTGGGAGCTACAGACAAAAGTAGCGCTTCTAGTAATACTAAGAAGGGCGTGAAAACCTTATAATCTACAGTGTTCTGAAAAATGCAAGAGAACTTCAAGCCTCGTCAATGACGCACGTTGTTTACAATGAATTTAAACAAAAACAAGGAATCAGCGTTGATGGCATACAACAAATAAAATATCGGGATGCCCGATGCCCGACAAAGACCAGTTTTTTCGTTGTTTTTTCGAAGTTTAATAACTCGGATGAAAAAACGCAATCCCTTGCAATGCTGACAAGCTAAAAGGAACCAGAATTTGTGTTAGGGATGACTTTTCTGGTAATGTTAGAAAAATTTCAAGGAAACTTTCGCAGAATAGCTGGGTAAAAAGTATAAAATGGTGAAAGGTGCGTCCTCTTGTTTGACAAGTTAAAAAAGTTGCAGGGGCTCTTATGTTATCTTTAAGACGACTTGACGGCGAAAGCACAAGCGCCACTGCATAAAAGATTCACACATTATTTTCTTCATTCACTTTGATTCCTCTTAATTTGCTTTGTTATCCTTCTTAATTTCATTGCCTCTAATTCGTATGAGTGGTAACGTAAAACGTGATAGTGAAGCTCTTGGACGGCGCACTTTTGGCGCTCTTGCATTGGCTCACTCGGATCGTGGCGTCGGTTGTGGTCCCGGTAATAGCGAGCGTCCAAAGACAGCGTGGTTTCCGACCTTGCACTTTTGGCGCCTTTTCATTGATTCCAGTGATAGCGAACCTCCAAAGACAGCGCATTCTGTGAAGACGTACTTTTCGGGTATTTCAAGACCTTTCGTGTCGCCAACGTTTTCTCAAGGCCGACTGAACGATGATCATAAGGATAAGGTTTTCGCCTTAGTAATCGAAACTACGTATGCCTGGGATGACAGCATAAACGATAAAGCAACGTTTACTTCAGAAAGATTATCCCGAGGTATGCAGTCGTGACCAGTATGACGTGAGGCGTTAGTAGATCTACGAATATTTAAAGTAACATTAATTCGGGAGGTATTCTAAAAAAAGTAGAACATTTGCAACACATTCTAATTGACATTACCCCGAAATCATGGTCGTTATCGAGACGTGGCTGCATCAACTACTGTTGGACGATGAAATAGTTTCTCCAGTTTTTACAATATTAAGAACAAATCGCCTCAGCAGGTGGTAGTGGTGTCGCTAAATTTGTTAAGTGTGAGCTTCTTTATTCTTACTAACATTGTTTTTATTGCAAATCATCTTATATTATGCTTCACCAACTTTGAATTTCAAGAAACAAACACGGTCGAAATGTACAAAAATACAAATATAACAAAAATTGTTTTAAAAAATATTTCCCTCCGCAAAAATCGCGGGTGTAATTAATTGCATAAAAGTGCTGCGTCTTGTCAAGATGCAAAAAGGTATTTTCTTCATTGAGCGTGTTTCTAGATATTTTGAGGTATTGCTGTGATCCGTATGTAAATGAACGGGTGTGGCTTTTGAACCAGTGCACTTTTGTTTTAAATATTTCTTCACTCGCCTGTAAAACTCCTGACAAAGATTGAAAGTATAATAATAATAATAGTAAAAAGGTCCCGGCCCGTGGATAAGCTGAAAGAGAAAACGCAAGTACAGACTCTTGTCCATTTATACAACAAACCTGCTTCACATTGAGAACACTTTCAGCAGACAGGGTATTGTTTTGTTTACTGTGTGTAAATAGCGCCAAGAAATTATTGATGAGATACAAGAATTTTGGATCATTTCGTCATGCTTAAATAAGCTGTGCAACAATTTCAGTGCTCTGCTTAGATAATTTGGGATTTGGTGTTACGATCTTTCCGAAGAAAGGAACAAAAAACCTGTTTCACCTGCATGACCTAATTTTTATTTTACAAATTAACAACCATGGAGATTTTCGGCACCTCTCGACTTCTACGCCATGTTCCAAGTCGCGTGCGCTGTGACGTGAATTGTGGACGCGCGGAGTTTCGGTAAAGCTCACTCTCTAGAGCCATCAGTGAGCGGCGAGAACGCGCCCGCTCGCGACCACGTGACCACGTATTTGCGCAGCGCAGTCAACATGGCTGAAGAAGGAAAGTCTCGTCCGGGTCCGGCCATTCCCGTCCGGCTCTTCCCTTGTCTCCCTCCGGCTTTCGGTGGCTGTTCGCGGTAGCGGATATAGCTAACCCTTTTGTTGACCTCGGATACCTAGCGCCACAATAATTCCGTATAGTAAAAGTTTTGTCAATGATACCAGGTTTTGACTCGTTTATTTTTGTGTCGCAACAACAAGATTTATAAAAAACCACGTTTTTATCGAGCAGGCAATTCACAACTTCCTATATTTTTACAAGTTTCCCATTGACTTCACGCCGCGTGGTTCTAATGCCTGCAGCTCGCGGCTGCAGGTTTGGAAATATTTCAACATTTGCCTCGCGATTACGCGTCGGAGTCGCAACATCTCGAAGGAAGGAGATGCTTTTCTGTCCTTTCTGACAAGAAAAGGATGTCAAAAGTAGATGATACAAATTCTTCCAACGTTAAAATCGTTGCACAGCTCCTTTAAACGACATAATGTCAGTAAGCATATTATCATTGAATTGAGCAGAAAGTGTATTACCTTGCTTTTTTATAACAGTGGTCTCTTCAATGACTTCACACTATTGTTTCTTTGACCGCCATACAGGTCGGGATATATTATTTTATTTATTTGGAGTTACCTAGCGAAATTGCAGTATTTCAGAGGGCGGTACCGTGTACATGTTTCTCAGATCTTCTAAGATAAACAACATACAAAATGAAAGATGCCACACTTTGCCATCTTAAAAGCGTTGCGATTTCCCTTTAAGACGACCCAGCGCTTTAACGAACGGAATGTTGGCTACCCAAATAACTCAGGCGGATGCATTCTCGGTGACTCAAAGAGAAAAAAAGTAAATGAAAGATCGAGTGACTCAAACGTGTCCTCACAGGCGCTTCCTTCTGTCGTCAGCAGAGCAACTCATCATGCTTCTATATTAAAATGCTGTTTAAGCAATCTTCGCAGCGGATGCTTTGCTTGCATGGACATAGCAGCAGATTATGGGAAACGATGAACAGTTTGGTGTGAAAAATAACACTAATAAGAGCAGACAACTTTTGTGATCCAGGACGTGTCGTCGGCGACTTCTCACGAAATATGGTCGTGGTGAATTATCGCCTGGTGTTTTCTCTACACAAGCGCAGTGTTCTCTAACATGTTTGAATATAATTCGTGTTGTGATGAACAATGAAGTTGAAAGAAGTTTGCGACTAAAAATAGCAGCTGGGCGTTTGTGGCGAGACGGCATCAACGGACAAAAATGCGGAGAAGACAGCGTGTAGGTGCTCTCTCTCATTTCAACACAATGCTTTAAGCTTTCTATCATTAAATAGAGCAACTATTGTTTCCCGAATCTAGTCAAAAGCAAAAGCGACGCCAATAAGTGATCATCTGCTGGCAAACTGAGAGGGAAAAATAAGAAAACTGTTCAACATGCCGTGACCACTTTGCCGAAAATAAAAACGCGTTGCGTAAAACAATTCTATAATTTGGTGGTGCGTTGAAGCGTCAAGTGGTAAATTAGGGTTCGCTGGTGACTTCACTGGAATGCTTTTAGGAAACTTGACCTATTCTTGTACTCTGACAACGCTTCCTGCAAAGAGACAAGCGGTAGCTGTGATGCAAACCTGCCGGTATATTAAAACAAGGGCTGCACTCACAAATAAATGGTTTGCTCACGTGCTCTAAATGACCTCGTATTTCAGAAGATCATACGTTTTTTTAATGCTTAGTACGCTAGTGGACAGTTGTTTCCACTGGCATACTAGAACACACAAGCGATCTAGCGACGCTTCTACAAAAAGGCAATGGAATATTACTAATGGAATATTACTTTATTTATTATTTCCTGATGTTTGCACACCGCCGAAAAGAGCAGATACCTGGTGTTATATATATATATATATATATATATATATATATAATATATATATATATATAATATATATATATATATATATATATATATATATATATATATATATTATAGAAAACAGAGCGTTTTAATGCGAATTGGCCGGTAGAAACTTCTAGCTTTGCTTAAGACGTAGCGTTCGTGTCTGACAGATCGATAAGATGTCATCGTTTTGCGTGTCCTCGCTATATTCCAGCCCTCCACAGCAGATTCTCAAATCCTCTCTCCCCTTCACGTAGCTATGACCTAAAAAAGTACACAAACATGCAACCCTATACAAGCGCGTCAATAAACAGCTTTCTTGGCCCATCTTGCGTACTGGGATGGCGCAGAATGTATCTCTCTGATCTTGTTCAGTTATTCTGGTAGTGCGCGTGTCCGTCACAGAAATGCTAAAACAACAATTTCGAAATTTATTAAAAAACAAAAAAAGTTATTGGTGAGGGGAGAGAAGTTAACAGAAATAGTGCGACATAAAAAGGTGAATCGAATGTATTTAATACAAATCTTTATTTTCCGTAGTCGAAATATTTTATACTTGAGATGGTGTTGATCGTTCATTTTATGCCTTCATTTCAGTCGTCTTCACCAGGTATAATGCAGAGAATTGTGGGTCATGTATAAACATAAGGCTGAAAACAATATAATGAGCGACGTGAACCTTCATCAGAATGCTGGAATTGATCCCATTGATGCGTTTATGACGTGACGTGACGTGACTTATACGCGACACGACACACAGCTTTGGGGGGGGGGTATGCTGTTCTCGCCGGTCAGTTTAGTGTCTTCGTGTTTTTGCGTTGGGTCTTACTCTATGGAGAAAGTCTTTGCGTGGACATGAACGGATCTGGTGGAGATATATTAACCACATAAGCTTCGTATGCCCATTTTGCCGGATGCACTGGCACGGGGGACAGACAAAACCTTGAAGCTTAATGACCTGTCAATGGTGGAGCTAGTTAGAATTCCGAAGGACCTCAGGCGTGATGCGTGAGCAACTGCTAGTCGACTGTGAAGGCAGCCGTTACCGCTCGAAACAACAAATGCCAAGTGGCAAGTGTATGTGCATGA
>JAZHYW010037261.1:0-58844 GCA_037355805.1 Ixodes ricinus
CGTGTGTGAATATTTGGTTCCATCACTTTGCCTACACAAAAAAGACAATGCGATTGGACTAAAAGATGATAGGTCCAAAGGTGATTTCTTTAGCTTAAAACAGGCATGATGCACGATGTTTTTTACTCCCGGGGTAGCAGGTCGGTTTTTTCATTAGGCGCTGTAGGGTTTCACGAGCATATTTCCACCCTTAGCACTCAGATGAGCTAATGCTGAGTAAGTTATACCGTCCGGTCCGGAAGAAGACGAGCAGTTCAATCTTGAAAGTGCGTCTTCCAGTTCACGTGCATCAAATAATGAGTCCATGTAGTTACCAGTGGCGAACATAGCATTTTGCCGTTCTAGGCAGCCCATAATAGTACCGCCCCATAATAGAGTCCACGACCCAAGATAGCTGGTTCATTCGCCGATTGGAAAGGAACCCATGTTAAAGGTACTTTAAGCTGGCAGTGCGAATTGGATAAAAAAAGTGATTGGTCAAATTTACGCCGCGATTATGGCCAGTGTACAACGATAGTTCCTGACAGTCAACGCTACGTACTCGTTGTTGGCGTCAGGTGGAAGTGTTTGAGAAATATAGGTTAGGTGCTTCCGAACCGCGACTAGTACTCGGCTTGCAGCGGTACCTCGCGTCGGGTGAAAAACTTCCTGACCCGATAGACAAAAATCACTAGCAATGTTAGATTACGGCAAGTCTATGACAGGAAAGCGGTTCTTAGAGCAGAATTGTCGAAAGTCAGATAGCCGGCTGTTAAGACCCCTTGCATTCCACTGAAAATGGGTCATTGTGACCGAATCCACTTTAATAATAACATATGTAGGCTGCAAGGAAGGCTTGAACAGAGCATAAGGTCAACCAGAATTAAAATTGTAAGCTTGAAACCTTGAGACGCCGTGCCTTCCATGCTTGATAAAAAGGTATTTGTAGCTTTCAAAAATAAAACAAAATAGCGTGTGGTAGTAGCCGTATGGTGAGAAGTGGTCAATGCATATGCCCTTCTTCCTAACTGTCTACGTTAGGTACGTACACTCCGCGAAACTGTTAGCGCGAAGACGACCTTCAGCGTCTTTTCGAATTTTACTTTGGAAGGATACTGGTGGAAATCAAAATTAACCACTTTAACTAGTACCCTAAAGCCGGAGTTACCGCTTATTCACACTGGAAGCGGATCCGCGTTCGCAAAGCGGTTGCGAACGCGGTTGTATAAAGATTCAGTACAATTGCACGCGCACTCGATGACATCAAGTGCGCGTGCAATTGTACTGAATCTTTATACAACCGCGTTCGCAACCGCTTTGCGAACGCGGATTCGCTTCCAGTGTGAATGAGCGGTTACACTGCTTATTCACCAATGTTTGTTTGCAAACAAGCTCGCTATCACCCCCTTTTGGCGGACCCCTGCGCGCTTCCGGTTTTCCTCTTCTTTTCCATTGGTGTCGCACCCTTTATTTGTACTACTTTCTACATTGCATTAATCTTCTTACAAACATATTACAGAAACTTCTCCGAAGGAAACTCGTATTACCCGATCACTGTGCGTTTCTCAAGAATAAATACATACACTACCGGAAGTACACTGGGGCACAAAATACTGTGGCGCCCTCAAGCTATCAACTCCCGCCGAATGTGGTGAATACATCTTACCAAAAACAGTCTGCAAACAGATTCGAACTCGAGTCACCGCAAGAACCGTACTTCGAATGCCGCATGGCAATGAGTACAAGGAGAAAACTTGGCACGCGGCATTCGAACCACGGATATTACGGTGACTCGTATTTGCAGACTGTCTTTTGTGTGATGTATGAGCAGTGTGACCCCGCTTACAAGGGTCATGAAACGATGTCAGGTTGGAATGTCCATGACTTTGCAGAGGCGTACTGGCCCTAGCCTGGCGCGAGTATACTCACACAAACCGCAACAGATTCAAAAGCATTTTTTTTTCGAAGGGAAATTGCGAGGAAAAAGGGGATTATTTATTTTCGTCTTGGCTTAGAAAAGTTGATGACGTAATTGTGGGATCGAAAACACGCGCTTGACGACAGTCTAACACGGCTCATATATTGGTCACGAGAACTGCGTGAGCACTCGACTTCGGTTCGTAACGATCAATGCCTCGGCGGACACTCGGGAAGTCGCTCGTGCCCAACCACTGCGGTGATGAGAATAGCCGAACACTAACAATGCCTGGAGCTCAGTACACGCGTTTTCTACTTTCTCAACCCCAGCGCGTGGCTATGATTAGCGTTGGCAGCAGAGGATAGGCACCAGGCTACGCGGCAGCTTGTTCTGGCTCCGAGTTGAAGGGATGAACAATGGTATATTTCTCGATATTGCAGCGTGAGCTACACTGGCCGAGGTTGAGCAGTTTCGCGTGGCTGTCATAGAGCCGTAGCTGCGCAAGCGCGAGGAGCAGTGATGTTACACGGCGCACAGCTGGCGCGCCGGAGCCGCGCGCTCCGCCGCCGCCGCGCGCTCCGCCGCCGCCTCGCCGGTCTGCGCATGCGCGAGGAGCAGTGACGCCAGTGCGTCTGCCGCCGCGGCAGACGCACTGGCTCGCCACCGTCGTGCCCAGACCTGTCGCGTCTTCGCGTTGGTCAACAGCTAGGCGGTCATAGTCTCGACGCAGTGCACCGGTGCCGCTGTGATAGCACGCTCTCATTTTGTGCGCGTGAGCTCACGCTACGTATATCCTGGCATAGCCGAGCTAAGCTACCGCAATCTTTTTTTGGCCACTGCCATTGCCTAGACAGAAAAACTAAGGCAAGTTTATTCAGTTATTAACGTTAGGGAGTGGTTCTAAGTATAGTACTTAACGAAAGTAGAAAAAAATGTTTCATGGCTCCACTAAGTGAACACTTTCCATCACTATAGTATAGTTTTGATTACAGTCTTTCAATACAGGAAGAAAAAGAGAGAAAAGAAAACGGGTATAGCTTGTTCGCGTTAAGGCTGAACTCCATGGGACGAATATGCTGCGAATAAGCGACGAATTTTGGCCGGCGGCTTTTGCTCTGCGCGTGGAATGAACACAGTGGCTGCTACGTCGCGCGCAAAGCGAGCGTGCCGTCGGGAGGCGTTTGCCAGTTATTCGTCACATAATTCGTCCCATGGAGTTCAGCCTTTAACAGTGTCGCGGGGTGTATACCTAAAAATGCTTCCTGTGACGGCGCTCGTCGTATGACGTGGGCTTGCGTGCATGCGAGCGTATTTGTGCGCATGTGTGTGTGCATATCGGTGGCTGTGGGCATGTGCCAGACATGGGCACATGCCCATGTCTGGGCATGTGCTGGCGTGCGCGTGTGTGCTGTTTCTCACGAGGGCGTGTGCCTGACTGTGTGCGTGTGTGTGCGTATGTGTTCATCTGTTCAGCTTTGTGTACATGTGTGTGTGTGTGCACATGTGTGCGTCTCTTCGTGTCCGTGTGCGTGTTCGTTTGTGTTTATGTCGAATGCGCATGTGTATGTCTCACTGTAAGTGCTCCCTTATAGTTTGTTTCGATATTACTTGCGTACATGTGCGTGCGTCTGAACGTTGCTTTCAAGTGCACACTGCGTCCTTTGGAATCTCTGGCGCAGCACGGCGCAGCCCTCGCGCCTCATCGGGGTGAGCGTCGACACGACCGACGGGCTAATCCGCTTAGTCGCGCTAGCGAAATATAGCGCGGTCAATACGGGCCCGGACTGCACATGTTTTCGACGGAGCCAAGAACGGTGCGACTGGTGAAAATCCAGCCGCCTGATCCCAATTTAAAGGCTGCTTCTCAAAACAATCCGCCTGAAAAGCCCCAGTCGAAGCGGGATTCAGAGAGGAAAGAAGAAAAAAAAGCATACAAAAAATAGTAAAGGCCTAAACTAAAGCTGTGCAGCTGATGATGGTCAAAACGAGCAATCCCCGAGATAAGGAACGAGGCTCTACGCGAGGAGAAGGTTAATCCTGGTTGCTAATCAAAGGGCAGGATGTGCCTTCCGTTATTTTTATATTAAATGCGTTCGCCTATACAGCCTTGTTGTACTGTCGCCGTAAAAGAGCCGTCCCAGATAAAAAAAGACAAGAAATATAACCTAGGTACATTTTTACATGTCTGTCACTGTAAATGCAAGTGAGGATTATAGTCGCATTTAAGCCGCCTGAGACAGTATTACTGCTCCGAGCCAGTGTATTTTCCCTTGCTTCTTTTTGCCGTTTCTTTTTTTTTTTTACTCTCTAGGAGGAGGACGGACGGGATAAACAGCAATTAAGGCAACAAATGCAGTAGTGATTTGATTGTTTTGTAGCAAATACGGGGTCAAAGCAAAAAACGTAAGGAGCGCGCAACTGTTTTTCCAAATGCCGACAAAAAAAAAAAAGCCTGGTTTGTGCGGAGTTATACAGACACAAGAGATATCAAATTTAATGACCTTCGCATCGAGAGCCGGAACGGTGAATTCTTCAGAAGATGGATTTGTATTCCTTGTGTATACAAGTCGCCAAAATATTCAAAGTTGATCTCAGTTTGGGATGGTCGGATGTTTGAAATGTAATTTTAGGAAATAGGTTTTTCCTCTCGTCAGGGCGTCTTGGGGAATACTGAGTTGCTTTTCACCGCTCTTAGACCTGGATTCAACCCTCATAGGCTGCTGTAATCGATCCAAATCCTTCTTGCCTTTCCTTGTAGGCACAATGCACATGAAATTCAGACAACTCCTGGCTGCCATGACATGGGCCGAAATCAACTTACGGTTCGCTTTTGTTTCAATGTTTTCGAAGGGCAGAATTCGAGCAAATTCACACATTTATTTTGTTGCGCTCCGCGTTTTAGGTAGCTTATTGACATTGACTATTGTCGGAATCTACTATAATCAATTTCATATTTTAGCTTAAAGCGCTTCCGCGTTAATTTCATTTTCAAAGGGTTTCACAGAGACCAACTTGCTACATTGATTTGTTTAATAAAAATGAATACTGCTGTTCTAATATTTGTTTTCAATCTTAAATTACAATGTTATCGCACACGTTAACTTTCTGGAGCGTGTTCTTTTGTGAGTCAAGGGTCTATCTGACAGCTGCAAACAAACGCAAATCCAAGAACCCGCGAATTAACAAAAACTTCCACGCAAGAATTTGGTCCCTAATGTCCGAGTTCCAGTACAGCGATAAACAAAAACGGCCGACCCAAACAAGCCTCAAACACGTGCATCATGCACGCGAAGGTATCTCTGACAGGGTTGCAAGCACTCGTGCTTACTTCTCGAGCACGACGAGAGGATATAATTAGGGCTGCACCAACGAGCGTACCATGTCTATCGATGTGCATGGCGTAGGGCTGCACAAAAGCTGCACATGTTCAAGGCTTGTCGGTGTCAGGTTTTTGTTTCTGTTTGTCACTCTCGTAGGGACTCGGGCATAACACTCACATGACACTGCAACTATTAGAGCGAAGAAAATACCTCACGCTCCCGGGGTTTTGCCCCGCTCCTTAATTCCCATGTCAGTATAAACCTCTCGCCAGAGCCGTTTATACTGAGAGAGTTTGGCCTTCTTAAAGAGATTTTACAGCCTGGCAACCACAGCAGCGCAGTCTGACAACCGGGGATGACTACTTCCGTCCGCCATGTTGGGGCTCTGACTCATAGGAACTCTATGCGATTTCGTAGGAAGGAAAAGGAAAAAAAAAAAAGTAACGCCATCTTTTGTTATCGCGATATCCGCTGGTTCTAGCTGGCAACAAGCTCCACCCATTGGCCAAACTCTCTCACCATAAACGGCTCTGCCTTTTGTAAAATCGAGGCGATTCTAGTGGCGTAGTACCCTGCAAAGCATCTTGGGAACCCTTGGCCAGAGTTTCGGTTTCGATTGGTCAACCTCACTCGCAATCAAAAACGGTGCTTGTACGTTTAAATATCTGACTTTCTTTAAACTTATATTAAAATGTAGGTGTTGCCTACCAATGCGGATAAAATGCTGGGGCACCTTTGTTTGGGGGCTTTCGACGCGCTAAAATTTTTGGGCATGAAAACAGAACTAGGAAGGCACCTATGGAAGAAGTACACTGATATGGTCATCCTGTTCCATTTCCTCAATTGGGCTTCTTAAATTATCCGTTTGCCGGGAAGGTCACGCTTCACCCTGGACTGGCGGCCAGACCGCCAGAAAGGTATGGGATGCGGCCGGCCGTACTCCTACTCCTCGCGTAGCCTAGACAGTTCCTTAGGCCCGCTTCAGACGGAGCAATTTCACCCAGCAACTTGACGTCGCAACACCTGCAACACGGGTCGTCCGCGTTCACACGCAGCAACCGAATTGCTACGACTTGCTATCATCATCATTCACTTTGAATTTTCTTGTACTATTTAGACGCCAGGCTACGCGCTAAAAACGTGTTTTTATATCTTTGAATGGCGTTGAGAATACCAACTCATCTTTCTGAACAGGTTTATTTCCAAAAACGATCGATTTCAAACCAGAACCAAGTATTTAGCTGTCATCATCACCACCATGGGGGTGTCACGTGAAAACATCGCGTCCCTGATTGGCTGCTGCCGCTTTAAACGGCTCGAGGTGCTCGTTCGTTTCGAGCCGAACTCGATCTCAGCAATTCGTGTCGATCTAGGGAAAGCTAAGGAACAACCCGCCAGCAACCTCAAAATTGCTGCAAAAGTTGCCCCGTGTGAAGCGGGCCTTACGGCCGCTGGAAGTCCGTGTTTCAAAGGTGGCTCTCACAAAGATGAATGGGTGCGACCCAAGCGAGCTCTGACTTTATTTTCATGCCGTGCTGAGATGTACCACATTGTAATCAGGGCGATCGAAACTGAAACCACGCCACTGCTCACCATTGCCGAATATGTATCCCATAATGTAAAGCGCGCAGTGTTTTATAAAGGGATTTTCGGAAGTAGTCCATTGAACCAGCTCGCCTGCACACTTGCTTTAATTTCAATGTTATCTTCTGTTTGTTTTTTTTTACATCTTGGAAACTAAAGGCTGTCATCAGGAGTACTCGTGTGGAGAAAATAGCTAATTTGGGGCACAAACGTACGTGGTAAACATGTTAAAAAGCGCCACTGTCGCGTACCTCTGAAGCTAACATATGAAACATGATATCCTCAGGATTCATTCGCCTGCTTCTTTATGCACGATCGATAACATGTTCCTCCAAAGGAATAGCTTGTTTATGTTCAGTCAAACGGAACAGTTTGAAGAACCGTACTGATAAATAGTATGTCTCAGGAGTGCCGCGATGTCGCTCACCTTTTGAGTCAAGATGCCTCGATCTTTTAAAAATAACTTTTCTTTACGTGCACTCGCAATGTTCAGTAAATTGAACATGACACACTTTTTATTGGTTCGTCGCGTGTATTCTAGCACGAGGAGCGTTTCAACGTATGTTTAGAAACTAAGAGCACGAGACTACGCTAAACTCTCTTCACGAGAAACTTCAGCGTCTGTCGATGCTTGACGACATCGCTCAAGTGATTTCTAAGATAGGCCGTCGTTGTTACATTCATCATAGCTTCATGGAAATAACAGAGAAACCGCGGGCGAACTGGTGGACTTTCAACCTCTGAAAACCCGAGACTGAGGAACAAAAAAGGGGACAACGCACACAACTCTGCGTGTGTCGTCCCCTTGTTTGTTCCTCGGTCTCTGGTCTTAAGAAGTGATGATAACTTCTTACGTCATCAAATAGACGACTTTCGCTGTCTGCCGAGCCCAATCATTCAAAGCTATGTCGGCTACGTGACTAACCAAGGGGCCTCTTCCACTACAGCCCCATAGATCCGGTCGTCGAGTTTTCTAAGCTTAAACGACGACCTCGTTACTTGACGATCTACGGCGGTGAAGTGGAGCTGACGAAGCGACGCGGGTTGCCACACGCTCAGACGCCGTCTCGTTTACGAAATAGTTATAAAGGCTTTATTTGAATTTCGAGCGAGTCAACTTGAACCTACTTAACTCTTTGGGGAAAAAAGGCATAATTAAACGAGCAACTGTGCCAATTCTTGAAGTCGAACGGCCTAAGACGACGTATTGATCTACAGTACGCCAGCTTCTAGAGTGGTAGTTGTTAGTGTCCCCTTCGGGCTAAATCCGGCGGAATCCGTGCGCAAACATCCCACGTGATCCGAAAGGGCGCCACCAAGCGACCAGGTACTTTCATCTCCGTCGCCTTGGCCCCTCGCGACCACGTCATCTATGGCGACATGCAGGGAGCACTAAACACGCCTAAGTGCTCTCCTTTGTCACTCAAAGAGGCGACCGTAGAGCGCTGATTGGACACCAGAGCTACGTCAGAGTTAGACCTGGACTCGTGTTTAATCAGTGAGAACCAGATTCAGAGTCGAACGCTGTACACCGCAGTAGTGTTAGCGCCCTGCGAACGTCTTTTTGAGTGACGCCGGAAACTTCAGTGCTTAGGCTTTCTTATTTAAAATAATGTTCCGCTCCTTCTCTCTCTCGTTATTCCCTTTCTCTCCCTAAGTATCCCTGGGCGAAGTCTCAATGTCATCAGTAAATAGTGAGTAAGATTACAAGACGTTTATAAACAGCGACCAGGAAATGACTTTCTGTTCTTAATTGTGGATGGCTCATCACCATATACTTGAAGCAAATAATAACTGGATAGTACGGCACAATACTGAGCGTTTTTGTTTATTATATGCCTTTATTGGGACGCGAAGCAAATGCTTATAAGTGAAAAAAAATATCCAAATTTATTAATTATAGCCGACGGCCAGAGGCGGTCCAAGCCGTTGCTTTTAAGGAGCGGTGATTTGTTATAAATATAAGAGGATCGAATATTTTGGGGTATATTCTCCTGCTTTCCGCCGACAAGAACTTCAAACTGCTCATTTTTGAGCATTCAAACGCACGTAGAAATGTTCGACAATGTTTATGTTTGGGTTGGAATACCATGTATACGCTTTATGGAGACCAAAACCAACACGAGACAAATTAGTTTCGATTTAGGTTAATTGATTGCGAACAAACTACGCGTGTGGTTGTTCAGAATCTAGTAAAAATATTTCCCATTTCCTATCAAAATTATGAGCCACTTTAGAATTATGAGTCACTTCGGAACTCAGATTTGGGGTCACTGACTACCATTAAAGTGACGATTTCGCAACTTTATAACGCTGCAATGATTTTAATTGAACACTGTCCAGCATGTGCATTTGTGTTGCTTCGAAAAGCAAGCAAAACAGGCGACCTAACGCATGTCGAAAGTAACAATGATACCGGTCATAAGCCATTTCTTTAAAAATTCTTTAGACCCAAAGGGACGATGAAGCAAATTCTGTACTTTCAATAAATACCGCTCAGAATTATTCCTTTACATTCATAGCCTAAACAACGCGCGTTAGCGTATTCCTTTCCTATTTTTTTTGTTTTTGTTTTTGCTGCACGCAATGGCAGTTGAAAAAAGATTTTTAAGAAATACGAGTGGACTTTTTTTTCTCATCTCGTAGCCGAGCAAGCAGCCACGTGACTTGGAGCCGACTATATGGCGCCAATGTTTATCGTTAGCATGCGCTGGAGGTTTGGAAAGCACAGGGTACGTGCTGATTTTCGCGCGTTGTTAAAGATCGACTATCACCGTCATTGTAGCGATTGTGCGTACGAGCCACTGTCCGAATGCATGTCGAAGCATTGATTGTCACTAGCTCAAATCGAATGCTCACGCAGTGCTAGTGTTCCACCGTATGACCCGAATTTAAATATCGTCACCGCGGGGATCGCGAAACTTGACGACAAAATTCGGGGGATCGCATTGTTGACAGCGACGACAATGCAGTCCCCACAACTTCACCATCGATATTTACGAGAGAGATACTAAAGAAAATAGTCCCCTTTTAGTCTTCAAATTACGTGGCGATGAATAGTCTCTTTGGTTTGTGGCGTTGTCTGGGTCCCAATAGTGCCAAGAAGTATTTTTTGAAGTTAGTAATATTCCTACCCAATATCGTTGCACGGCCCATTTCAACAGAAATAAAAACAAAATATGTTGGTAGAGTAACTTTCCCGTCCCCATTTATTCATTTATTTGTCGAACTACTGGTGGAAAGAATGTGCGTTTGCGCTTTTTCTTGTTTTTCTTTTACTGTTATATAACGTTGGCGCAATTGGAACGTTTTCATGCAGAAACATCACTATAGAGACATAATTGAAGGCCTGCGCCACGTCGGAAAGTTAATCAAAACTAAGGTTAGGAAACCGGCGGCAGCTGCAGACGACACTCCTCTCCCCCCCCCCCTCCCCCCCTTGTTCGATTAACAGAAGAACAAACAAAAAGAAATGAAGAAAAAAAAGAAACGGTCACGGCCAGTTATATTGAGATGCCTTTATGTCTGGCGTGTCTTGGGGCAAAGCAGACAGGTATCACTGAATAGCGGCTTACCCTGCTGACCCGGGATACGATTCCGCCACGCACACTAAGGAAGCTGTCAAGACCAAAGGGACCGTTTCTGTTCCGCGACATCCGAGATCGATGGGAACATTAAGCTAAGGAAAGGTATTAACAAAATGCTCGATCCCGAATCTTGATGGCTTTGTTTGATTCAATTTGCTTTTCTTTTTTGTTTTATTGTACGGTTTTAGGCGACTCCTCTATGGTTCAATATGTCTGTTACGTCTTAACAATCTAGTTTTGCCAGATAAATGTTTAGTTTCTCTACCTGAACTTTCTTTAATAACTATTATCGGAGAGGCGTATTTTAAGCGGGCAGGGGTCATTCGAGTCAGCTCTCGTATGATGATATAGGCTTACCGCTACTGACGTCGTTTCCGGACATGCTTCCGAGCATCGTGTTCGAAAGCTAGAGAAGAAAGTGATCATGACGTTTTCTTGCCTACGTCATGTTTAGTATTAGAGCAGACTGTATTGTTTTAAGTTTAAGTATATTTTCAGCTTCGTCATCGGCCGAGCTCCTTCCTAAGATAGACTGGCTCGGTCAAGTGCTTTGCGTGGTAGTAAGCCCATTGGATATTTTAGAGTATAAGGAGCGTCAGGCTTCTATCGTGGTGCCACCGTCGCTAAAGGTTCCGAAGCGTAACGGACCGTAAAGCATCTCGACAAAATTCACGCCGACCGTACCGTTAACTGGACACTACCGTGGGCGACCAAAAAGGCCACCTTACGCTGTGTTTTAAATCACTGCTTTCACATTCCAAAAGGAGGTTGTGTTGGTAGGACTGGAGGGGGCAGGCGGTGGACAAACAAACTTTTAGCTTAAAAGCTACACGCTCAAAACAAGGGCGCGTGTTTTTCCCTAGGAAAATCAGCGTCGTATATACGCAGAACCGAGGCGGCGCTCGTCAACGCGACGATTCTCGATCGAGGAGGCTCCCCAAACATCGCAGCAAGAAGCGCCCGAGGTCCAACGAGGGTGTACACAAACCCATACATTCTGGGAGCGCGTGTGCCCAGGCAGTGACCTTTCGACCCGCATCGAAACGACGTCCAACGTGTTGGTACACAGATAACTCAGCGACGACACTGTTTGCGAACGTGACTCTCGGCTGCTCGAGTAGGGCTGCGTGTCCCGCCTGTCCGTGCAATATATATATGCCGGAAGCCGTTGGGCCCGGTACTTCTTGCGACGCGGGAACCGAGGGCCGACGTTAACAGCTCATGAGGCGCTCGAAGGCACTGTTTATTCGAGGGGTTCCCGATGCAACAGAGTGTGCGCCTTCGCCTTCCCGTCATTATGCGTGTAGGCCTCGCGCAAGAGAACTCAGCAAGAAGCGTGAAGATAACTAAGAGAAGTTAGGGCTTGTTATAGGATATGATAACCGAGTAGCCAACAACAGCGGCTAGTGAACTCCTAGATGTTTTGTGCAGTCAAATTTCCTCTAGTGCACTTAAGACTACCTGTTTCCCTGCCTGAAAAAAATAAATAACGCCTCACGTCACTTATATGTTATATTCTTATTGCGTTATTACGCTTCAGACTAGCTCTCCTGGATTGCCTGGATTGCATCATTTCATTCATCAGCGCCGAGAGACTTGAAGGTTGCCGGTTCATGTCCTTACTTTTGCGCAACCCAAAGCAAAGATACTTCAGCTCCTATTCCTGATGTATGTGACAACGACACCCGCGCAGTGCCAAGCCTTTGGGTGCTATGATAGGGAGTACCAGCTTATCAGGAGAATGTGTACCAGCCAGGCTGATCATTGCCGAAGAGCCCTAAGCGCACTCCTCGACGCGTTTTGATCAGGCACGGTGCCGGCATCATGCCTGATGAGGAAGGCTGCCTTACGTTGGGACCTTGACGTGAATGTTTCGGACGCAAGTAATCCCCGCCTTAGTATTTACTCATCAACGGACATGAAGCGAACTCCCGTCGACACGCTGATACGCGGTCGCTCGACTGGGGTTCCCGCTCTGCCGCTATACTGATGACTCGTGCTGTAGCGACTACGTGACCGTTGTAATCCCTTTCACACACGGGCATCTGAGGGAGATAGCACGCAAGCAAGAGCCCTTTCTGCTTCGCGTGCAGAAAAGGAAACACCAGTTTTTCCCCACGGTGAAATTGAGACCGTGCAAATCATTATTTTTTCCTTTTTTGTTTGACAACAAACTGAGTGGCGCCATCAATTAAGCAGCTCCGGCATACTTGACGTTCACGTATATTTCCTAATTATTTACTCATCAATCGTTTATGATAAGAGGGGAATTAAAGGGGTAGGGAAACGAAAATTGAAATATACAAATTTCGGTCGGAAATGGGTCAAGCATGACGGATAATAACCATACATAATAATCGCATGTTTGTGCTTTGAACGACTCTATATTTTTCGTTCCAAACGGGGCACTCGAGCAAGCGCTCGAAGAGAAGCGAACGGAGAGCGCGATGTGTCATGGGATATCCGGTGCAAACAAGAAACAAACAAGATTCTCCACATTGGTGACGTAGCAAGGCTGGCGTGGGTATGAGTTTTTCCGTTGATGGCGTTGGTGGCGAGCGCTTCACGTGGGAGCTAATCGGTTTTTCTGTGTTTTTTTGTTGTTTTTTTGGCCGGCAGACCCAAGCTTTTTATTACCCTGGGGCTGCGCACGTAGTCCTCATCACGAAAGTGATCGGCACACAAGCGTGCAACAGGCGTCAGAAAAGACGGACGTGCAAGCCGAATCCACAGGGAACGAAGTTTTTCGTCGATCGGAAACTTGTGGATCGGCATATCGCTGTTGACCAAGTCGTTACCTCAGTTCTCAGCTATGCAGAAGCGCGGCGGCATCTAGACGGTTAAAAAGTGCAGAACGACTTCGAACTGTTCAGCAAAGTCACAGGAACAACTCGGCTACATTCCCCAAGGAGTCCATGATTGCATCTCGTGGTCTTCCTTCGCAAAACGGCAAAGGCTTCGCAATCGCGTTCAGGCCGAGGTAACTTAAAACAGTTGAGCGTACTCCCAAAGAGCGGCGCTTCTCCGATGTTTAGCGCGGCTACGTAACGGTTCCTGCTACGTCATTACACGTAGCAAGATCCCCAATATTGCTAGATTACCTCCCAACTAAGCTTTCCAGGCATCCACCAGGTGAACATTGAAAGATCGTGTAATTAGCTTTCAACCTAGTTTTTCTTGTGCCTTTCAATATAAGACTGGTGTTTTTGAGGTTACGCTGCAACATTCAACAGATTTAATCTAGAAAATGAGCGCTGGAATTTTGCTTCGAAATCCCTGTAAGTCGGACGGACAGTGCTATAAGTGGTCATTTCCAGAAGACAGCGGGTCGATTTTATTTCGCAAATAGTGCCATACCTGCCATCTAGTTCAGGATTGGGAGTTCTTGGGGGATATTTGCACACTCGCGCCACCGCGTTTACTCACGCGAGAAAGAGCGAATGCGAAATTTAAGCTTACCATCACCAGCAGCTCAGCTCCACACCGCAGCCGAGCCCGCCTCTTCTTGCCCCCTCCCCCCTTTCTTTTTTCACTTTTTCTTTTTGTCATAGCCATTAAAAAAGCACGCAGTTGCATCCGGAGCGTTAAACTCGAACCCGTATCCTTAGCTCTGGCCAGTCGAGGGTAAGTTGCTGCGCTGCGCAGTTTTCTTTTTATAGGAAGAGGATTCTTGAATGCTGAGCAGACCGTCTAACCAATTTGTATAAAGTTTATTTGCAGAGTGCACACTTTTTATTGTATGGAGGTATCGATTACCGTCAGCAAAACGAAATATTATAAAATTGGGCTCAAAGTCTAGACCTGGGGTTCACGGGCACTGAATTGCCTTCGGAACTAAGCCTTCTCCGAAAGAGCCCAAACCCTTACAAAAATTATTAATGCGTTTCAATTGAGTTTCTAATGTATTCCTATAAATTCAATTGAAAGTCAATATAAATTCAACGTCTAATGAGTTTGATTTTAAGAAACTCATTATCGACTTTATTGAATTTACTCATCAGGAAGGCAATTAAGTTTGGTCATTATGAACTTAATTTCTATTCATATGAATTTACTCATGATATATGCAAACGAATTTCATCATCAAGAACTCAATATCGATTATATTGAATTTACTTATTACATTTGCAAATCAGTTTCATTATTAAGAGGTGAATATTGATTCTTTTAAGTTTGCTCATTAGATATAATAAATGAGTTTTGTCATTCACTATTTTGAGCTTAGTCACTGGACATGCACTTGAGTTTTATTACTTGAAAGCCAGCTCTTTGTCACCTCATTATAGATTCAAACAAGTTTTTGTGATCAGTTGACATCAGCTTGTTTGAGCCCTTTAATGTTGAGGAACCCAGCAAGGGCACAGCTGCAAATAACCATGAGTACACCTATGTCTCTCGGAATAACATATTTGCTCAGATTTATTTGTGCAAGAAATGGAATCCAAAACTTTTGACACCTTTGAGAGCATAGCGTCCGTTATAATAACTCTAAGGTCACTGACAAGGTGAGAACAACAAGGTGGAGCTTCACCTGTCTTCCCTCCAGCTCTTGAGTCTTTCCTCGAAAACGCTTCAAAATCTCGTGCACATCAAGCGCGCAAGCGCGCGGTCAAAGCACGGTGGAAGGCATGGAGCGCGAGCTGAAGGGCGGGTGTTTGAAAGACACGTCATGCCGTTTTCACTCTGCCAGTAACTACAGGGACATCATTGAGCCTAATATGCTAGTTACTCCGTAAAGAAAAGAAACAATAAAATATTTTAAAGCTAGCAACTAACGTGCCTCGTCTTGTACTGAGTGGTGCTATGCAAAGAAGCGATAACATACCTGCTAGGAATCGCTTTTGTGGATTTAGTGACCGCACCGAACAAATATTACTTGTACCAATGTATTTTTTAGTAAGAAATAGAATTCAATGACGGCGAAACACTTTTTAATATTTGTCAGACTTCCGCGGAGGGCATGGCATAAAGGGAACCTTAAGAAATGCCTACCCGTAGTATACCGCGCATCCCCCCATTCCACATTAAGCGCCCATTCCCAAATTTGTAAGATCTGAGAAAATACGCACAGTACATTTATATGCAAAATTGATGACCGGACAAGCGCCGATTACCCATTTTTTTGCGATTATCTTCAAAGTTTGAGTGGGCGCTTGCCCGGTAGTTTACGGCAGGTGGTCACCGGCCAAATAAATACCTTTCATATCTAGGGTATATAGGGCGGTAGAGTAGTCGGAGGGAGTGTGATTAGTGTGTTGTAAGTGTTTTATGATGGTTATGTTAGTTTCCTTCACGTACTTTTGTTTCCTCCTTGCCCAAGCTTTAAGGAATTACAAGATATAAATTCCCAACAAATTGCAGGTTCTTTTTTATTAAACGCAGTTGCAAATAATTATATTGAAACAAAGTTGCAAACATTTTATTGAAACTCACTTTCAAAAATTTAATTCAATTAAAACTCAATTGCAAAAATTTGATCGAAAAACTATTGCCAAAAAATTATTTGAAATGCAATTGCTAAAAAATTAATTACAACTCGGTGGCCAATATCCTGTAACGGTTGAATAGGAACTCATAAAAAAATAAGTTTCAAGTGAGACTCAACGCGGTGTATTGAGTTGACCCTTCACAATTTCAATTGAAACACATTTTACTTTTTGTAAGGACTGCATAATAGTCTATGAAGAAAACAACATCGCGCTTAGAACATCGTAACTAGGAGTCTACAATGAATCTCTGCGCTGTAAAACTAGCCGGAAACATTGGCACAAGCACAAATAAATCTCAAGATTTTATCGTTTCTACATTTAGAGGGTGTGTTTCATCTCGTGAAATTTCAATGTCTAGCTTTCTCCTTATAAAACATTAAACCAGCAATCTTGCCGAGGTCAAGGGCGGATGTGTTCACAGACGACCACGTTAGCGACAGTTACAACTTCTGGTGCCATCTCCCGTTAAACTCAGCAAACAGACGAAACACTATTTTGTCTGATCGCTACGCTCATCAGGAGATACAGAACGTGTAACTACACCGGCAACATGTTTTCAAGAACTTCAGGAGAAGCACGTTGTGTGTTGAAAGGAATCCATAGCGTTCTCGTCTTGGCAGCTATAGTAAGTTACAGGTCAAGAAGGTAGCGGCAAATGCCCCTCAAAGGGAATCATATATCCCTCCACCACCTCCGCATCCAATAGCGTCCCATCGTTTCCGTAACGTCGCCGCCAACGCGCGAGGAGCGTTTTGCCTTTTTGTACATATTTGCTTTATCTTTCGACTTTGCCTTAGAATTGTGGAAGCCACGAGAGGGAGATTAGAGTTTTTTCTCTCCGATGGAAACAGATACGACTTTCGGGGTTAGGTTCCCCCTCCGATGGATACAAAGGCTGCTTTCAGGGGCTCGGTTCCCCCTCCGATGAATACAAAGGTCGCTTTCTTAAAAAGTGGGACCGGAGACAAGTTGGAATCCATTGAAGCGGAACAAGGAGCGTTTCCAGTGAACTCTTCTTTCGACTGCGGAGGGATTTGAAACAGACGCATCACGCTTGTGGGAGGAACTTCTTTTATCTTCTCGACTTCTAACCGACTATAGTTGCCGGTTCTTATATATAATACCTACCGCCAATACAAGGTCGCTGTACTGCACATGCCATAAATCTCAAGAGTAGCAGCTATTCTGGACTTCTGCATCTTAAAGATGATGACTTTCTTCCTATTACCAGTGAAGGTGTGTGCGTTCTCTTGACATTGCAGACTTCAGAGATATTTTTCTCTATATTGACTTCCCTCTTTAGTTTACTTTTAACTTCCCCCTGTAAGGCATAGATATTTGGGACGAACTTTTCAGGTTAACCTCCTTGGCTCCTCATCTGTTCTTCCTCCTCATCCACTTACCTAAACTTCTTGTACGTATGCATAGAAAGATTACTCAGTGGCGATTCTGGTTGATATAATAAGTGGCAAATATGCGCTAGTTTTGGAGACTTGAGCTAAAGCGAGAAAGGACAGCATTCTTTCCACGAACGCTTTCTCGAAGCTCAGACACCCACTAATGTGAAACAGCAGAGCTCAGGCGTAACAACCTTAACGCTGAAGCGTGCTCCTGTATCGGCTCAAACTCGCCCCTCGTTTGCATATCGAATGAGGGAAGGTGTAGTCCCGACCTCGTTTAAGTTGCGCCCAGCGAATCTTGTTAACACGGTCTTCGCGTGGGAGCGCTCACCGAAAGAAAGGAACGGGGACTTTAGCTAGGAGCAGCGTTGAGTAAGCGAGAGCTTCTAGACTAGAATTAGATTACAAGCAATCTTTATACGGGAATTACTCCTCCCCCTGGCGAGTTACCTGAACTGAAACAACTAAGCACGACTGGGGAACTTCGACCATCGCTTCCAGGGAGGACATTACTTTCCACGACTTGTCATAGGAACGGAATGAATATCATGCCGAGATGTTCACTTTACGCGAGTCGGCCAGACGTATTTGTCTGTGTGTATGTGGGTTGTGCCTATGTATTCGTGAATAACTCTCAATAGTCAACGAGATGAACTGACAAGTTTCCTTTCTCTTACCGAGGTATGCGAGGGCTCATGAAAAAATACGAGAATGTTGAAAAAAATAGTTCTTTTTTCTGGTTTTTTTGGGGGTCATTAAAAGCCAGCAAAACGTGAATTTATTTTTCTACTTAATTTACTTTCAGTATTGAAAAAAAGCTGTTAACCTAATTTGTTGGTAACGAACATCGAAACGGAAAGTAAATGCAGTGTCTAAACTAAAAATGGCCATGACATGCATCTTTTAATTTGGTTTAATCTAGAAAGCAGGTGGATGAATAATAATCGCAGTCTACATAATGCCGTGTTCGTGAGAGAAAATAAAGGAATTTTTGCGGCTCGCATATTTGAAGTAAACATCACTGAAAGCTCAATATAATTGAGATTGTGGCGCTAGCGTTGGTGATAAAATCCGTAAGTTTGTGAACATTGTGTTATTTGTATGAAAGGAAAAAACAGAGACGCGAAGATTTTTGAGTCGACGTTCATCTAAGCCAGTATTTGTGAAACCAAGAAAGGACACTATGGGGGAGAGCGTGTTGCATTTAATTTACAGCGAAGCTGTTCATGGCTACGGTTCCGTGAATTTTTCGTGTTCGTGACCCAAAACTCCACACGCGCACCGCCGCACACGCACGCCTTCCCCGCATAAAAGATTCGAAGTAAATAACCAAAATAAAGTGTTGACGAACGCGCGTGCCCTATGCCATTTGTTTTAGGCTTTTGCTTTAGAACAGTTACTGCTGCAGACGCTGGCACGTGCGGCGCGTGGAACACCATTTCGTGCATTCTTCTTGATGATTGGGCAATTTAGCAATAGGTCTATTTAGTGGATTAGTTTTCATAGGCACCATTTTAAGATCAGTAGACTCTCAGCAGTAAAGGTTTCCTCAAAGATTTGCCGCTGTGCGACCCGCGTCGGCCATGTCTACGCTCGCACCACCCTCTCTTTGTCGTCGTTCCAAGCCGCTTGCGTGCCTAGTTTCCTTTCCTTCATCACTCCCGGTGTGGCGGTCCCGTCGCGCGTGTCTAGTTTTCTACGGCTCCTCAAGGCGGGTCTGTGTCGAGTGCTAAACGGCTTCCCTGGTCATGGACTTTCACAGAGTGGAATGGCTCATTCTTTCTTTTTAAACACCAGTCAGCGAGAAAGGCAGTATTGCTCTCTTGCTTGCTGGTAGGTTTTACATTGCTGTAAATTCTACAAGTACGCAGAATCCTATTTGATGGTTTAAAGACTTTCTTAGGTGGACGTGGGCTCACAGAAAAAAATTTTCATTCCAGTTTTATATCTTTAGTCAGGTAACATCATGTCCTCAAATTTTGGCATTCTATCACCACTGCTAGCGTCACATTCTCGCGGAGTTCGAGCTTTTTATGCGTTATTTATGCGGACCATTATTTTAGGTTTCATTTTCTCTCACGAAGAAGGTATATTAGTTTGCTCAGTTCATAAGAATAAGAAACAGTCCGACATCGGTATAAGGTAAGAAGCTCAAGCGGCCGACAGTGGCGTAGTAACGGGGGGCCGGGGGCCGTGGGCCCCGGGTACCAGGAGTCTCAGTCACGAGGGGGGTGCCACTTATGGCGGCAATCCCCCCCGGCTTGACTGGTTCGTAAGTGGCAAAGAATGTGTAGACGCATGAGGTCACCACTCTTCCATCACGAACGTGTCTGGTGCAGAGTCGCAAAACTGGCTTGGCTCGCGCAAAGTCATCGCGCACCGGCGGAAAAAACAAGCGCGGAAAGTGCGGGAGCACTCGAGAAAGAGCTGTGCCCGGGCACGCCGAGCCAACGCCACCTAGTCTACGCCAAACCCAGCGCAACACGACGCTGGCTTGCGCCGACCACGGCCGGACTGCGCCGAGACAGCAAGAGAAGGCGCCAGACGAAGAAGAAAGAAATCACACGAAGGTCTTACACGAAGGGAGTCGCGGGGAGGGGTAAACGTGTTGGGTAAACTCTCAACGTGTCGTCTCCCTCACCCCGGACTCGCACTCATGGCTGTCCACCCGTGCACGGCACCGCACCACGCGCCGAGGGGAAGTGCCGAGAGGAGGTGCTGGCGAAAGGCTTCTGCTCAGCAAGCTCCCTCGCTCTCTGACCCCGCCGTAAGTTCTAGAAGCGCGTCGCTCGCCGTCGGGAGGCGGTCACAATGTAGTGTTCTGGCAAGTGAATTCGTAATGTTGTGACGGCGACGGCGTTTCCCTGTTGCCACAGCGTGCCATGACTGGAGACCGTCGAGCTTCCGGAAATCTGCGTGGACGGACTGGCTTCAGCGCCGCAGTGTACCGTATGCCAACGATTGTTTGATTGCATTACTTTCCATTTTAAGGCGTGCGGTTTAGAGGCTCGTTTTAGCGACAACATCTTACCGAATTGCCTCGAAACTCTGTTTAGAGAAAATGGCGGCCGCCGGCATGCTGTTGCTTGCCGAATCGTTAGCGGTGAACCCTTGGCGGTGCACGCTCGAGCTTGATATTATATCATATTTTCCCGGAGCGATACCGAGGGTGACCACAAGGTCTGTTTGGAAGCCTAGCTTGCCGCCGCGTACAGACCGCATTTCTCTAAACTGAGCCTTCACGTTCTCTAAACCAGAGGTGTGCAAAGGGGGGGGGGGGTCGCAGGACGATGTCTGGGGGTCGCGGGGTATCAGGGAGCCGACGAGGTGCCGATGGCGCTTTGACACTGCTTCAAATATTTTACTGCCAAGTGCTACCCGCATGTCTTTAAAGGAGCGGCAACGCCGCTCAATTCCGAAAAATTTAGGCTTACATGTGATTCCATTTCACAAAGTACTACTCAACAGCTCTACGTCTTCGGATTCGCGAAATGTTGAATATTATTTGTGTAATCTTAATTTAAACATCAGCTGATACCGAAACCGAAACTTCGGTTGCGTCAGGCAACATTGGTCTCGTGTCCTCAGAGTCATGGCCACGTCACGTCGAACCACGTGGCCTTGTGACGTTCGTAGGGCGAGGTACAGGACACGCGACGCGGGCAGGTCGCTTCGCATGGCGTGGATGGTGATGGCCCGGGGGAGAGGGGGAAGGGGAGAACACGAAAGAGGAGAGGGGGAGCGGAGAAACCGGACATGCGATAAACGCGCAGGGCAGCGCAAACCAGCGCATCCGCGTTACGGTGATCACGTGGACGCCGTAGAGCCAACACCGGGAGGAGAAACTCATGACGTCATCGTTCAATTTCGCTCTGAGAAGTAAAAACAACCAAAACGTGAGAGTGACGTAGTCATGCCTTTGGCGTAGTGGTTCAAGGTTGGCCGCTTCAACCCCGTCGCATTGACTGCGCTGACGATTGCGCCTCACGTCGCACGCTAGAGTTGGCAGATTTCGGCGACTTGGCTCGTTTGAAAGTTTGCTGGCCAGTTTATTAAATATATAGACGGAATTAGATCGTAATATTTGACATGGGGTCTTCCTATATGATACTGAAGAGGGCTGCATAGTTTTCTAAATATCAAAAATGTAGCGGAGTTGCCCTTTAAAGGGATACTGGAATGAAAATTGAAATTTGACTATCGTGTCCATAAATTAGTTGAATGTGACCTATAATACCCGTAAAGCGTTTCATTTGCACGAGAGCGCGTGCAAATGAAACGCTTAACGAAGCCATGGTCTCGCGCCTGCAGCCCTGACAGCGTAGCACACTAAGTATGAAACGGAGTATAATGTCCGAGCGAAGTTAAAGCTAGAATGCGCTGACTAACGTTGAAGTTTGGGCTAGCTCGTTCTTGTCCGTGTCTTTGCGCTGTTTTAACCTTTTAATCTAGAATGCGCCCCTGCCTTGCACGTGCACTCGTGCAATCTATGCACAGCCCAAGGCTACACGCTCGCGCTTGTAGCTTCGGCTCCGCTCATACTTACGGTTCAAGTTTGATCAAGCGTAGGTATGCATACGAATGCGCTGTACTTCCGTGGTGTTGCGCTGGATTGTGAGGCACTCAACGTCACGACAGTCCATTGTGGCCAGCTGCTTTATTTTTACCTTCGCCGACATCCACCAGGTGCGACCCAGCAATCGTTTTAATCGTTTTAAATTTGGTTTTCGGAGGTCTAACATCAAAAGGTTAATGTCTTGGGGGTTCTGATACAACGGAGTCCGTATCTAAGTGAACAGATAGGCGCTAGAATTTCATTTCTGTATCCCTGTATTTATTATTTCATTATCGCTGCGTGACCTCGCGTCGCGGTTATGGCTTTTAGCTTTGCGGTCTCGGGGAGCGGGGGGGGGGGGGTGACAAAAGACCTAAGGGCCCCGGGTGCCAGATGGTCTAGCTACGCCACTGGCGGCCGAGGTAGTTTGCTCCTCGTTCCGTCGTGGTGCTGCTTGCATTGAACTAACTATTATGAACCATTTTTTTGAAATCCGGCATGACTCGCGTGGCAGTTTAGCAAGAAAAGCTTTGAAAAAGGTTATATCACAATAAATATCAAAAGCGTCGAAAATAGGGTAGCTATAACTTATATTGCGGTTTGGAGTTTATTTCTGTAACTTGTGCATGCATCTAAAAAACACTTTTACATCATCTATGAGATGTTTCCCAAGCAATACGACTTCGACTGCTCTGTGAACAGCAGAACGATGTAAGACAACGAAATCATTTCTCCCATAATACGCAATCAAGCAACCACTACTGCACCGGCTAGTGCATACCTTTGAGTAAGATAACATTATAATTGACGAATTATTAATTCATGTTAGCCATTCAAGTAAGCCCAATACACGATTTCTATAAGAAATAGTGCAAGTTGAACGTTGATGTATTCTTATCTCCTCTTTCTTCCAAGGGTGCAGCTGTAACTATTGCGAACAGAGCACAACCAAACTTGAAACAAACAACGATTGATCGAGTACATGTTTGCTGACTAATTCATTCTCTCAATCAAGTCGCACGTTTTAATGCAGTGAGGTTAATGAGGCTACTCTAAATCCATGCTCGAGTCATTTCCGCCGTCGTATGTCAGATTAAGGGCCTTCAAATCGACGTTGGAGCACACAAACATCAGCTTTTGCACTGTCTGTCCCATAAACCTGTTCCCACGTTTGGTATGGACACTGCCGAATTCGGACCAGTTTCCTTCGCAGGCAGTAGTAGCATGGTGGAACTTGAAATGGGCAACAGGCAATTGATGCCAAGGGCTCAGATGCACACAGCTCTTGTCCCCACGTGGATGGTGGGATATACTTTGCTGAACCATCCAGTTCCTTTCTTACCAAGCACTTCAAAAGATTTTCTATTCAGCGAGATTTGAAAGCACGTTTCCCGCATCAAGACATAACTTCCGTGCCACTTCTGTGATATAATCACATCATGGGATACATGTTCTTATGCTGGTTGATGGACTACTAAGTGCGCTGGTTGATAGGACTATCAGATCCCCTTCCGAGAGTTTACGCTTGCGTTTTCTGGTGGTGGATGTTCTGGTTGCTCAGCTTCCCCGGAAGGGCTTCTTCTTGAGGGATACATCATTCGAGATTCAGATTTTCCGATTTGGCTGATGCTGCAGCAGGCCGAATGTCCAGAGGAAACTTTGAATATCTTGCCATGTGAGGTCTCAAACGGGTTGCGTTTGAAAATTCGCACAAGGTACAACAAAACCTACACACAGCATGTCCCTTTATCATTTTTTGAGCAGATCGAAGTTCACCCACATATTTTAACGGGGCCTCACCATGGCAGCGGTAAGTTCAAACAGATCCAAGCAAACGCAGCTCCCGAAGTTCCGAGAACTTAGCGCGTAGCGCACAAGGTTTCGCAAAGCTAAAGCAATCTTCCTGTCGATTATATTGAATTCGTCTGGATTTTCGCTTTGGACCAGGTTCTCTCTGTTTCTTCTCTTGACAGTTGCCAGATGAGTTTCAAGAAATCCGCTAAATTAACAAAAGTTCGTGTTACCGCTAAAACAATGAATATAATATGATGCTACACCACAATATTTCGTCAAAAACCCTCTTGCCGTTACTGACCATTGTCGTTATGTTTTGATTATTTCTGGCTTCTTCCTGCTCAAACAATTTTTTCAATGCCTCCATAACTTCAGGAAAAAAAAAACTTATTTTTTTCGTGTTTTTTTTTAGCTTTTAAAATTTCCGGAAAATAATTCATCTCTAGTTTTACCAACAGCGGAACATTTACGCTAACTCAGCTGATCAGACAATTGGGCTGAACATTTGAAAGGGACGAACCAACAACCTCAATCATCTGTTTTCTATAAAAAAAGAGAGAGAGAGAGCACCGAGCTTAATGCTTTAAGGGCATCGACTCCAATAGAACAGACAACAAGTTGGGCTGTTATTATTTTTGTAACCGCTAAATTGCCTTTTCTTCTTTCCCATGTTTGAAGTAGCCATCCTGCCAAATTACGTTGTATAATCGCTTTACACTTGAAATAAAATTATTTTTCTTTCAATGCGCGCAATGCACTCGAACATCTGACCAGTGGTCGTTTTTTTTTTTTTTCGTACCTCTGACGAGAAATGTATCCACACCGAGGCTACTGCCGAAACAAGGCACTTAGATACGAGAATCTTCTATCTGAACGAAACTATATTTTTAAGAGTTGCTCATTTGTGACCGTAGAAAATATCTCACGAAGCTTGTGTTTCCAACGTGGAGACCAGCAATGTAAATCATAGAGCGAGCAACATGCCTTGAGCATTTCTTCCGCGTCCCACGTGCTTGTGCAGTGGATGGCTCGTTTAGGACCGCGTGTTCCCGCTTGTAGCCGTACTTTAGTTTTGCCAGTTCATATAAAACACAGAAAGGTGGAATACAAGCGCGGCAGATAGAAAGTAAAGTATTTACTCAAAAATAGGTCGACATTTTTATCCATATAGAAAAGAGCTCACGGAGACAAGTAATTTAGACTCAGGAAAGCAGCCAAGTGAATGGCGACACAACGATCGTGCTGGGATTCGAACACGCCACCTGCGTTGGAACGCTCAGCATGGCGTTCACGTGTTCACAGAATCCCAGCGCAGACCTCATTTCTGAGCCGCCATTTGGGAACTCAGAAATGTGTCCCTTTTCTTACCCTTCGCTCGTCACTAAGTGAACACTTCGGAATAGAGAATTTGTAGAGAAAATTCCAAGCGGCTAAAGGGAGCTTTCTGCACTCAAAAAAGAAATGGCAACCACTTGCGGGGATCGGGAAGGCGTTTAGTGACTAGTAAAACAAGGTGTGATTGAAATCTCGAGGAAGAAGCCTTGCAAGAGTATATGGCGCCGTCCTCCGTTTTATTTTAAATTCGATCGCAGCCGACTCCACGCTGCGGTGGGGCCAATCAGGGAGTGACAAAAGTGCATTGTCACGGCGCCAATTATCTTTTTTCCTCTCACCGACTGAAGGAATCACGCACAGTCAATGCGCCGTGACACTGAGCTTTTTTTTTTCTATGCGTGGTTTAGTTGGCGATAGTATACCCATAAAGACAAAGTGACGATGCACTTTTGGCAAGACTTGATTTGCTCCGTTGTTTGTAGCCTCGGCTGCGGTCAGACCTATACACTCAAAAAAAAAGTCTGTGCGTCCACTTTTACGCACAACACTCGGAGAACCAATCAGCACAACTTACAGAGGCAGCTCAGCGAATGACGATGCCGAAACATATGTTTAGACCAAAAAACGCAGTCTGAGTTGTGACATTAAGCAATGCAAAACGTCTCGCTTGCATTGCTTAATGTCACCACTCAGTCTGCGTTTTTTGGTCTAAACAGATGTTTCGGCATCGTCATTCGCTGAGCTGCCTCCGTAAGTTGCGCTGATTGGTTCTCTGAGTGTTGTGCGTGAAAGCTAGACGCACAAAATTTTTTTAGAGTGTAGAGTGAAACTGTGTATAGAGTGGTTGAGTAACATAAAGGACAAAGTAGATGGGTGCATGATTCCATCCTAGTAACATTAATAGCTGTACATACATGTTGCAATGCAAAAACTGGAAAGAATCTGCCATGGAGTATGCAATGACATATAAAAAATAGCTTTCGTGGTGTAACGGTTAATATGAGCATCAGTGCGTGCAAAGTTTCCATCTCGTCCTGGTAGAAAACATGTTTTCAGGCGAAAGCTGTCAACGAACTTTCCGTTCAAACCATCGTGAGGTTCGCACGAAATTTGTGTGTGTGTGTGTGTTTTTTTTTGTGTGTGTGTGTGTGTGCGTGCGTGCGTGCGTGCGTGCGTGCGTGCGTGCGTGCGTGCGTGCGTGCGTGTGTGCGTGCGTGTGTGTGTGCGTGCGTGTGTGCGTGTGTGTGTGTGTGTGTGTGTGTGTGTGTGTGTGTTGTGTGTGTGTGTGTGTGTGTGTGTGTGTGTGTGTGTGTGTGTGTGTGTGTGTGTGTGTGTGTGTGTGTGTGTGTGGTGTTGTGTGTGTGTGATGCATACACTCTACACTCTAAGAAATGCCTGCCCGTCTACTTGTCCGAAGAACACTCAAAAGCCAATCTCTGCGATCTATGAAATCAGTTCAGCGAATGATGAGGCGGAACTTCCGTTTAGACCTCAAAATGAAGTCTGCACAGCGGCATTGCACAATGCAAAGCGTCGTGCTTGCATTGCGTAATGCCACAGCGCAGACTTAATTTTTAGGTCTGAACAGGTGTTCCGCTTCATCATTCGCTGAACTGATTTCGTAGATCGCAGAGATTGGCCTCTTCGAGTGTTTTGCAGACAAGTAGACGGGCAGGCATTTCTTAGAGTGTAGCACGGCTTCCACGGGATACCTGTGCCAGGTTCGATCTTAGGCGGAAACTTCTGTTTTCTACCACGTGAAACACTTCTTACCTCGTGAATTGTCCTCCAGCATTCTTGTCGGCTAATGCGGTTATCTCATTGGCGGCGGAGTGGAAATATTATGCTCGGAGCTCGCCACGCCCTGCATTTCTTAAGCTGTCAGTTCGTATAATTTAACCTCTACACTCTAAGAAATGCCTGCGGTCTACTTACCCGCAAAATACTCAAAGAGCCAATCTCTGCGATCTACGAAATCAGCTCAGCGACTGATGAGGCGGAATATATGTTTAGACCTCAAAATTAAGTCTGCGCTGTGGCATTACGAAATGCAAGCTTGATGCTTGCATTGCGTAATGCCACAGCGCAGACTTTATGAAGTCCTAAGCAGATGTTCTGCCCCATCATTCACTGAGCTGATTTCTTAGATCCCAGAGATTGGATCTTTAAGTGTTTTGAGGGTAAGTAGACGCGCAGGCATTTCTTAGAGTGTCGTTTAAACGGTTGTAATTAAGCCTAAAACCCCAGCTTAAAAAAATAGTCTCAACCTGTTCGTGTTTACACATGCACTCCTGCATTCAAGGCACCATCATTCTGCTTAAAAGAGAAAGAAGCTAGGCGTGTCTTATTATTTCTTTTTTATAGAACATGCCCGAGGAAGAACGAATATCGAATAAGCGACGCTTAATGTATAAGTTTCGCAGTCTTCTGAGCTCGCCGCGCCTTACGATTGTTAACCTCGCAGTGACCATCGGGGTCTGCAAATACTGGTTCGAATCGAATAGTGGAGCGTCATCGCTATTCTCAACAACGCAAAGACAAGATGTCGCTGCTGGGTCTCCCCTGTAGTCCAGCGCGCTGTTTCCAGAAAACCCCGCACGAGGTGCGGACAAACGCGCAGTCCCCACACGAGGTGTGAACATGGCGCCACTGATCTCTATTGCAATTGGCTGGATCGCTGATCGAGGCTTGTCTTGCTGGGTCGAGTGGCACCGCCGGAAGCCATCACTTGAAACCAGCTGATGCACGGGACTTAATGGAAGCACGTGAAAAAGTGACGTTTCCCCGTTTCTTAGCTGCTGTCGGCACTGAAGCCCGGTTCACACAGTTGCGTTTGACTGCGTTTGACTGCGTTGCGGCGAGAACCGAAAGCGAGTCACCCGCACATCTGTGCTTCGTATGAAGCGTGGAATCCAATTCAAGGAATCATCTTGGCACGCGATATAAGCAGCAGGAATGTCCTGGTTTCTCACTGCCGCAACGCAGTCAAACGCAGTCAAACGCAACTGTGTGAACCGGGCTTGACACTTTTTGGTTGCTTTTCGGCAAGCCTGTGAAATAGCTTCTGCACAAACATTAAAACTAACAGCCCTCATCAATTCTTATAAATAAATGTTTTACGCTCGAGAGTGACTCCGCTGGGCTAAAAATGTAGCGCAGCTCAGTGAGGCAAGAGTTGCCTAATACAGTGGAGTCGGTGGCGGTTTCGATGGGGTGGGTTTAGCAGACGACAAGCGTGAAGGCTTTGTTAGGCGAAATTCGCTCACTCCTGGAAATAAATTGTCAAGACGGAACTTTTGCGACATCCATCAACGTCTAGGCTTCCCCGAGGACGGTTTTTTGACCGGCAAGTTACTTCGTTTACTCCACTACGACAGCAGGCTTGCCAGCTCAGCTGTGGGTGCTCTGGCACGTTTGATTTTTTAATGGGCTTTCGAACGCTTGACGAATTCCGATTCAACTTCCAAACCCCCAATATAACGATCGCAGCCCATCGTAAAATACTCGCCTTCGTGCACCGCGTACAAGCTTCAATATTCCTGATTTTGCGTGTTTATCCCAGAGACCCCGGTGTATTGCCTGGTCTCAAGCAGACTTGGGAAGTAATCCGTTACAAGTAACGGATTATTTGTAATCCGTTACTTTTTCAAGCAATTTTGTAATTGCCACGTTACTTTTTTCGGAAGTAATTTGTAATGTAATTTCGTTACAAAATATTGGTAACAGATTACTTTAAGTACTCGTTACTTTTTTATAAAATATGAGCATAACACAGTAACTGGAGCAATGCGACCTGAACATTCTGCAGCATACAGAGAGCAAGTTCAACAAAATAGAAAACATCAGGAAGGGGGAATAGCCGAAAAGAAAACGAGATTTTTTTTATGACCGGTCACTGGAACCACTAGAAGAGCAGGCAAGGCATGTCCAAATATACGAAAGACAAAGGTCAAGTAAGACAAAGCCGAGTAGGCTCTCCGTCGCCTTCCATTCTGTTTTCTTCTTCTCCCGAGGAGAAGAAAGCTCTTCCTGTTTATTTCTTTTTGTCTTTTACACCGTTTCGTCCTATCCAACTTCTCCGACGGCTCCCGCCACATGCACAGACATCAAACGCGGGTCCCCTCGATTCGCGGGTTCACAACCCGCGTAACAGGCGATGTAGCCTCGCGAAAGGGGTCGAATTCTCTTCGTCTTTGATGTACGCTATTGTATTCTAGCACGCTCTTGAGGCACTGCTGAAAAGTGCCCGGCGCGAGGCTAAAAGCATCGTCTTCGAAGGTACGGACAATACTTCTTTTGGTTTACTTGTCTAGGCATGGTGGTCGAGTCCAATCCTCACTTTACAGTCAACTGTCAACTTAAAGGGGGGGGGGGGGTTAGGCTTCTAAGGAGTGCTGACAGAGGGAGAGAGAGAGAAAGGGTAACAATGGTGTGATCCTCTATTGTTTTGTGAGACCGATGGCCTCTGCTTCTCTCGCTCTCTATGCCCTCCCCCCCCCCAGGCCTCCTCCACGAATATTGGTATGAAAGTGAAAACCGATAAACGATCGATAACCCGTAACCACCAATTTTTCTCTGACTAGTCGAGTTTTCGGTCATAGAGTGTCCGTGGTCTTCATCAATCTTAATGAGATCTCCGAAATTCAGGGAATCAAAAAAAAAAAACACGGAAATTTAGAATTTTAATGCATACTTTGCCTGCCAAAGAAAAATTATCAACAAGAACAACAATTTCTAATCTACGAAAACACATCAAGGTAAGCTGGGACACCTGCATTCTGCATTGGCCATACATTGCAACATTAGAACCAAGTTTTTCTTCTCTTGTGAATAACAGGCGAAACACCCGAGTCACAAGGGAGCTTTCGTAGATCGATTTTTTAGCTCCGAATCTCGAGGCGGAGGTAGACGCTGCTGCTGAACATGCGCACATAGAGCTTTGTCTGCACAATTCCAGGGATCATCTCCGGAGGCCGTAAGCTAGCGGGATGGCGGGTGTGGTCGCAGCTTTCGGTGCCTTGTCAGCTTACAGGTGAACGGAGTGCACCTACACCTTTTTCTTAAATACAGTAATTTATTTTTACAAGGGCTACCAGAATAAGGGCGTATGAGAAATGAAAAGTACTGTTGCAGAACATTTTTTGAAAAATATCAAAATTGTTTTTATTGTTTTCTGGTTAAGTGTACAGAAAAAGTAACGTGAAAGTAATTTGTAACGTAACGAGTAAAGTAATCCGTTACTTTTCAGTTAAAGTAATTTGTAACGGTGATTCATTACATTTGAGGCTCGGTAATTTGTAATTGTAATCCATTACATTTTTCAAGTAACGAGCACAAGTCTGAAGGCAAGCAATGGCCGCCGGTGGTGCCACCGACGGGCTCCCGATACGCGATCGAGCCTACTACAATGGACATCAGGGCATTGCGCGCGTGCAGGAAGCAGAGTCGCGTGGTCCCTCTGCGCATGCGCCCTGCCTATAGCAGCGCCACCGTAGCGGCGTGACGTCAGAGCCGCGTGTTCCTATGCGGAACGCAAGTTCGTCTGCTTCTTGCACAGGGGTTGCGATGATGTCAGAACCCCGAGCTCTGATTGGCTGATTAAAAAAACAAATATAGTGCCTAGACCTCGAGGAATCTAGCGTAAAGGTCTACCCACTATCCTCCCATTCAAAGCCAGTTGAAACTCGTCGTCGCTCTGACGTCACCACGACTCCTGTGCAAGAAGCGACTATAATCACGTGACTTACTTCGCATCCGCCGCACATGCCATAGGTACGGTGTCACAGGTGTGGTGTGTCATGTTTCTGTATCCCATACTCAATCCTTAAAGTTTTTTTTTTGCTTTTTTTTTCAGTGAGATTTGTTAAACGTATTACGAGAAAAACGTTTGTTACTTTTCGGGAGTAACAGTGTATTCAAAGTGTTAGTATTCCCTTCATAAAACTGTAACTTCGAAAGTAACTGCAACTGTAACTGTAACAGCAAGTTTCAAAGTGGCTTCAACTGTAACTGTAATAGTAACTTCAAAAGTGACTTCAACTGTAACTAACAGGAGCTTTGAAAGGACCAACAACAAAAACAACTTCAATTTTTAAATGTAACACACTAAAGACTGCGGGCACGCAGCTAGACTTTTTTTTTGTGCCACTGGAGGTGTTTTGAGAAAACAATGTATGTTGTCTTTTAGACGCCGTCGATGAGGGCAGGCGAGCTTCACGCAAGAAGCCACCGGAACTGTGAAAGTTTGCTTGAGCGACAGCCTGCGCTACATTCTTCACCGAGAACTGAACATTTTTCTTTCATTTTTATCACAAAGGCCAAACAGGAAAATTGCTAAAAACAACTCGGAGGTAAACAACGTTGGGTAAACGTTCTAACTTGCGAGATGCGTCATTAGCTCAAGTACTGTACGCGTTGCTCGGAGGTCCAGGAACAACCTCCCACTTGAGAGGCTCAAGTGAAACGTATCAAGTGACGATACAAAAACGCCCCGGCAATCTAGGAGGGGGCTCTCCACAGCTGGGGACGCCTTCATACGGAATTAAAAGCCTCTCCGGGACCTCCGAACGACTCGCGAAAAGAAATTTGGCGCCCGAGGCATCTGTCAAAAACAGGAAGATGTTGAAAAAAGGAGTCCGCGTCCGAGAGGTTTGCAGAAGCTAGAAAATGCATTTCATAAAAGAACGGCTCCTTTGATGAAGATCTTAGGCCGTCTGCAAAGAAGCGGGAGTTCTTTTTTTTTTATCATTATTTTAAATGAAAACTTTTTTTTTTCTGAATTTGAAATACAGAGTTTATTTTCCGAGTCAAGTTGACATGGCCGGTACCGCGTGCTGGCGAGTCTCTCAGGAGTTTTCGAATGAATACTGCACCGCCGTCCACTTGAAAAACCGATCGTTATGCTCCCTTTATACGGTTTATCTAACGAGAAGGGTGATCGGTAGCGTGCTCTAATAATAGTGCCGTGTTTGTGGTAAAAAAGAAGGGTGCTTTTTTGCCGCTCAGTCTGCATTATACTGTTGGATCATCATACCACTCGTGCTTTGTCATTGGCTGAGTAGGTTAAAAAAATGCAGGCGTTTTACGTACTACATCGCGGTGTCTTACACACCCAGAGTCTTCCGGGTGGTTAATCTGACCCTTTAAGGAACCTTTAAGCCGCAATGTGCAGAATTCTATTCTATTTGAGTCGGTTACACCACTATGCGCCCCCATCGTATCTGGCACTTAGAGAATCAGACAAACAAATTCACCAATTATATCTAGGGTTGTTTCAGTTTCTTTAAAAGGGAGCATTACATTTGGGACAAAGAATAAAACACGCGGGACGCAAGGGGCGATCACCCTGATTTTTTATCTTTTCATTAAAACGTAAGCCATAGCTTTTTTTTATCATCTGCTGGGTACAGTATGAATTGTATAAGATCCCAGTAAACAAAATAAATCATTAGTTTGAATATCTCTCGTATCGATGTCCAATTCATAAACGCTTTAGTAATGTGCAGTGCAGCCTACAATAATAAGGCAACCCCATTGAAACACTCATAATTGCCAAGATTTGAAGAACTATTCGTAACTCCAGCGCGCCGTTCGCCCTCTCGCGGACGAACGAAGAACAAAAGGAACGGGGACGGCGGTGAAGACGTTGCCGGGGACTTCATCGGCCTCGGTGTTGCTGTTACGGCATGGTTCTGGTCGGCGTGTTTGTGCATCCTGCCGTTTGAACGCAAAAAGCGAATGCGATAAAATAGGAGCTATTGTGTTCCCCTTCGCAACTTTTAAAAATCAACGTTCTCATTTTCTGAACGCACGCCAACATCTCCATCACCTGCGATATATTACTGCCCTCACCGCTTCGTATTTGTAGCCAAATAAATTCATCTTAGCACACTGACCAGCGTCAACGACCAGGCGCACGGGAAATCCTGGAGAATCTATCCCCGTCTAGTCCGCCATCTTAGGGCTACGACCTGGCCGTCTACGGGGCGTCGGAGTTGCGGATATATTGAGAGTCTTGATTTTTCTGGTCTGATCACCAGATTTGAACATTTCGTTTCTCACTCCTCAAATTGTCGAGAAAAAGCGAGCGCTTTTTCTCGACAATATAAAATATAATATAAAAATATAAAACACCTTCAAACTGACTGTAACCTAACACCACGCCCAAGCCTCAGGGTGGCGACTGCAGCGGATGCCAACCTGACACACGATGCACCCGCTGCACTCAACGAGACCAATATTGACTTTTGCATCACGCTTCATGTGTACACGAAACGACGCTGATTTTCAAAAACGTCAACAACGGGCTCTCGGTCTCTCTCTCTCTCTCTTTCGCTTTCTCGGCTCCCTCGGGAAGAGCTCTCTGCATAGACGCCCCCAGCTCTCAGCAAACTTTACGTCGTAATAAGCGCAGCGCAGAGTGCCATCGCGAGACTCCTTCAAGCCGTGCCCCCAGACGATCCGCCAAGAACCAGATTTCAGACTGCAAAAACAAAGAAAAAAGCGGAAAAGCAAAACGACGAGAAGCGTGCACTTTCTCTATCCCTGGGGGTCGCTCCCTATGCTGCAACATTCAAGGGGACGGGGGGTACTGTTGTTGTTTGAAGCAGGGAAGTTAGTGGCCGGCTCAGAGTTCTTTCCCCCAAGGGCAGAGCGGCGAGACGTTCTCCAGTTGAGCAAACGACGTCGTCACAACCGTTTTGTTTATACCCACTTAGAAAATAGGGGGTTCGCGAGCGAGCTTTCGTTCCTTTCGCTCCTGCGGATTTCACGTTCGACGTGTAAAGCCCCTCGGCAGGAGCCAAGCCTTCCCCGATCCCCTGGTCTCCCCTTTTTGCCTGCCTCCTCGGTTGACGCCGCTACCCAATTCACGCCGCTTTTTAAGTCGTCGCGTTGGCGTCGTTATCGTGCTCTCTTTGATTCGACTGTTTGTCGCGTTGTATTTTGTGCCGTCGTGCGGTGACGCTGGCTGCTTCACCGTGTTTGTTTCGCGCTGTTTGCTGCGACGACGTCGACTCCCTGAGGAATTGTTGCCTTCCATGGCTATTGATGTTATTGCAATCCGTGCCGTTTCTGCAGTGCCAACAAACTGAAATCAAACAAAATATGCTAAGTGTAAGAACACTGAAAGGAAAGCTTCGGTCTGGGGAGTTGCTTCCCGGTCGAAAGGAATTTTCCGGATTTAGGGATACACCGCGTCGGAGGGTTCGCCCGCGACGCGCCTCTCGAGAGCGCGACCGAGACGCGGACCGTGACTACGAAATAAGATCGAAGGCTCGAAGGAGAAGGGTGCCTTTTTTACGGCATATGGGGCCTCCTCCTCGGCTGGAGCTTGGTTTTCCCGTCTTCCCCAATGGGGAACGCGGTCGATGACACGGGGCTGTAAACAAGAGTCGGGACGCAAACAGCTTGCCGCCCAAAACGCATAATTTAGCAACGTGGAGACTCTGTCGCCATTTTTTCCCCTGTTTTTCTACTTCCAGATTGGAAGTGAACTCCTTCCCCATTCTGGAGTGCAAGTTTTGTAGTCAGAGTGAAACGCAGGAAGCGCGCCATCTCTCAAATATTTATTTCTCAATACCGACTAGAATTTTTCTCTTAGGGTGTACGATGGAACGGATATCTTAAACAAAAAACTGATGATAAGCGCGCCATCTGTTTTCCAACGCGCAGCTGCACAGTTTCAAGTAAGAATCCGGACGAAGTAAGAACACTCCCCCATTATAGGGGGTATTCACTGGCCGCCATATGTGAGGTCACTGTTTAGAGCGCATGCTCAGAACGAGCACACATTGATAGGCTGTCAAGACCGGCAATCTTGATGGTGCGGGGTGCATGTTGCAGAATAACTGTGGAAGCTAGCCATCAGCACGTGCTCAGCATTAGCGCACACGGATATGGCCGCCAGTGAATACAGTCTATATGCTTGTTAAGCTATAATCACCGAGCGTACATGACGCCGAAGAAAAAAAGGGTTAAAGTCGCGCAGTCGCTCTGCACCTACATCGTAGAAAAGATACCGATCATTTCTCCGCGGACATGGCGACGGAATTATCCGCGGAGACGTCTCGAGCACGGTCGAAGCACTTTTGCTTCTTACATGTTTCGAAACATGTCTGCAAACAGTGTCAGACTGTCTTTCGCATGAGACAATATCGGCGTGATCGCGGCTTTATAGGTGGTGGAGGATTCAGAGAAACCAAGTGCTTCCGTGCTCGCTGCTCACTCTAAGCGTGAAGTGCCCGTGCGTCTGCGTTCCTCGGCCATAGCCGGTGAAAGATGAAGGGACGAGGGGCGTGACTAATTTATGTTTACGCTTTTTGCTCTTTTGTTCTTTGGCGTTCTTGTCGGCTAATGCCGCTACCTCGTTGCCTGTGGAGTGATAAATACGATGTTCAGAACTCGCCAAAGCCCAGTGCTTATTAAGTCGTGAGCGGCTACACGCTGATCAGTCTAATGTGTCTGGTGTTCCTTTTTTTATTATATACATTGAAGACAGAAATAATGCGACAAGAAAGACAACAAATGATATAAAAGTAAGATGGCAATACTTTTTCTTTTTTCAAAAGCACGATTGACTATCTCTGTGTCGTGGCAATTTTCGTTTCCCGAAGAAATTCATCCTGCCAATAGTAGTATACTGCAAACGGCAAACCCTGCCCACGGACACGTCCAAGGCACCTTGTTGCCTGCTTTTTATTGATAGATATTTAAACGTCACCAACTTGCTACAAAAAAAACTAAAACACTTGGGGGACGTTTAAGCTTTGCCTCTAACCGCTCATTCACACTGGAAGCGGATCCGCGTTCGCAAAGCGGTTGCAAACGCGGTCGTATGAAGATCCAGTACAATTGCACGCGCACTCGATGACATCAAGTGCGCGTGCAATTGTACTGGATCTTTATACAACTGCGTTCGCAACCGCTTTGCGAACGCGGATCCGCTTCCAATGTGAATGAGCGTTAAGAATGGAACGCGTTACCGTTATCGCGCCCCGTTCGAAAAGTCTTATCATTAGAGAGTTTTAGGGAAGCGTTTTGCACCTCCGATACGGTACGATGGGCCCTCCGGTACGAACTGCGCATGCGCGAGTCTTGCGTAGTTGCGCATGCGCAGTTCGTACCAAGGGGCCCATCGTACAGTACGGGATGTGCAAAAACGGTTCCCCTAAAACTCCCCATTAAACCTGCGCTCGTTCCCAAGCCGTGCAAAAGTGTGTACGGGGTCCAGTCGGTAGCGTAACGTGTTTTCATTGGGATTTTCCCGCCAAATTTGGCCGGAAACTTTTCCGTAACATTTGGCGAGAAAATTATCTGCTAAATTTGGTGGTAAAGCTTTCCGCGAAATTTAGCGAAATTTTCCCGCCAAATATAGTGGGTTGATAGGGTCATGACGTCACAGGCACGTGTGACGTGTCCGTGACTGCGCGCGTTGCATTATGGGATTTTTGGTTCCACCGACGCCAACGCCGGATTTCTCGCGACACGAGCTCCTAAACGCTATCGCGTCAAAACATGTTTTTGAGCGATCGGCGGATCAGAAGCTTGCTCGGTCGCCAATAAAGTCGCAAGAGCCGCTTTGTTGTATTGGCGAATATTGACGACGTGCGCAATCAAATGCGTTGCTGTGGTCGGCCTTCCAGGAGTTGCCATACGCTCACTATGACGTCTATAAAGTATGATGAATTCCGCTTCATTTAAGGGAAATAAGAATCTCAGACCGTCAATGTCAGTGCTGTCGGTTTAAGGACGCGATCTGTATAAGCTTTAACCGTGCTCTTCACATACACCATCGAAATTGTCGCTTGTAATTACTAATCCTGGTCGTCAAGTCACCGATAGGAGACATAAGAAAGCCACCAAAACATCTCGTCGCCAATGGTTGTATGTTAGCTGAGAGGGGCTCAGCCAAGGATCTCCAGACTAGAGCGTTGCGCGTTTCTATTATCTGATATCTCGCTATGCCTCAGTGCAATATTTATCGTGAATTGTAGAAAAAAAAATAAAAGCCGTTTACAACTCCCTGTAACGCGAAATAGAGCGTAGCTTTTGAGGAGGAGGGGAAGGCACGGGGGGGGGGGGTCACGTGACCTCGGGGAGGGGGGGGTCACGTGGCCTGGGGGTCACGTGACCTCGAGGAGAGAGGGGAGGAATTTTCCCCGCTAAATTTAGCGGGGAAAATTTTCCGCTAGATTGAGCGGGGAAAAGTTTCCGCTAAACTTAGCGGGGAAAATTTTCCCACTAGATTTAGTGGGGGAAAATTTTCCGCTCAATTTAGCGGGGAAATTTACCCATCATGCACCGCGCGGTTACACCGACGGCGACGGCGACGGCGATGCCGCTCAAGCCTGAAACGGGCAACTAAGAGCTGCGCTCTAAAAAAATCCATAACGTTTCTTTTACTGGATTACTGCATCACAACATTTTTTTCTCTCCTTAAAATAAAACACTTCATTCTTTATGTAACTTGCCTGTTGTCTTCCAGGAAACCAGTCAAAGTCATATCAAAGACACTATGTACAAATATAGCATTAATCGCAACGTTAGTTGTACTACCAATCAGTGGCGTCACGAGGGTCAGCGGCACCCGGGGCGGTAGCCCACCGTGACCCCCCGCTCTCGCGTGGCACGCCGCGACTCCCCCACCCCCCCGCTCTCGTGGCCTGCCGCGACACCCCACTGAGCGCTGCACCCGGGGCGGTCCGCCCCCCCCCCCCCTTGTGACGCCACTGCTACCAATATTTCGAATGCAGGTATCCTTTCAATTATCTTAGGGTCACAAAAACGTCGTCTTAGGTGTAAGATCAGTCATATAAACTAAAACGTGCACAAAAGGGCTTATTAAACCTCTCAAATATTCCGACTTCTCTATTGTTTTTTCACATCGGGAAGAAAAATAGAGTAGGTGAGGCGCAGCTTCTCCATCGTCAATTTTGATGCGGATTGAGCTTGAGTGTGACTAAAATTGTCTTGATAGTTCTGCTCTTCCAGTGTGCCATAAGCACGCATAGATATTTTAGACGCCCAATCAGCTTAATCATTGTTGTCATTACCTTTCAGAAACAGCATCTTCTTTTAAGTTTGATGTACTCAAGCAATACAGTGTTTAACCAAGCCCCGAAACTCAGTCTTAGTTCTGAATTATAAGAATAAGTATCGACGTAAAAACTTTGCTGCCAATTACAATACGAAAAGATATTTGGGTATGTTTTATATTCATCTGGAAAATGAGGTACCGGAATATGTTGCATATAAAAAGAAACTATTATATCTCATGCCTAATGTTAAGAGTGGAACTGAATGTTACAAACTATGGGTTTGTTTTTTACTCGGGAATCCTAAAACAGTTGTCAAGCTTACCAAATAAACTTTTTTCAATTGACATTTCCTGTATCTTTTTTCTTTCTTCGTTCGTGCCATGAGAGTGAAGCAGAACTGTACTCAAAAGTAATCTTAGTAGTTCCGGCATGTATACTTTGCTGCAGGTCACTGGGACCGCCAATCATTTGTTTTCCAGTAAACATGAAATCAATGAAAAGTCCCATTAATTTCGTGCTAAAGTGGCCCTGTAATCTCAGGGGCGAAAGGAATGGGCGCCTTGTTGACCCTGAGGCGCGATGACCATTATCACGACATGTTGCTCACCGTTTTGATTTGCTCTGGCCACTGAGAGGATGAGCGCGGCAGGACGTCTCTTTCGGACACCAAGCTTTCAGCAGGCGTTCGTTGCATTTTCCCGTGATTTATCTGTGCTTGCACTCACGAGATGCCTACCTATTAAGCTCGCGCGGGAGGCGGGGGCAAATGAAACCACTTTCTGTCGTTTTCATTTTGTCAGTAGCAATATCCCTATTAAAAAAGAGTAATGATTAATATTACAAGTGCCACGCATTGCAGGATATGCGCAGGAGCATATTAGATTACAGAGCAAAATAAAAATTAGAGTGCATTTACGAATGCGTTTAACGTGTGTCACACCTGCAGCAGCTCGGCGCTCGCGTAATTTCCTTGGGGATGAAGATGATGAAAGTAATCCCTTTAGAAGGGATTCTTGTCCAGCTCGCTTGCACCTTTGCCTTTACTTGCATTATAATCATTCCTTGGGGACTTTTAGCAAACCGTTACCGTGTTCCGTGTACCGCACTACCGAAACATTTGAAGCATGCTTTTAAGCGCGCGCCCGGGCAGTATACCACTATACCTTGACCGCGGGGTACGCGCTTCAAAGAATGGGGAGTTTTCGTAGATCGTCTTTGCCGTCCCGCAACGCTCTCCGCAACCCGCTACGATACCCGGAACTGTACAGTCAAGACCAGGGGTGCACAACTGAAAAACTTAGGCGGGCCAAAATTACGTTTATTGAAAACTGTGCGGGCCGCACCTAGTGTGACGTGTTGCATATTTCGGCTGCGGTCAGGCTTCCGATACCAGGTGTCATCGCACTCGTTACCGTCTTTAGCACATCTCGCAGTGTCATGTCCGTCATGGCAGATCGAAGGTGGTTCTTGTTAAGTCATCAGTGTGAAGGTCTGCTCACAAACATACGTGCTCCGGAAAAGTGATTACAGTTTCAAGGCGTGGTCCACCAGGTTTCGTACTTGTTCTTGTCCAGGTTTTTGTTGAACTGATGCGGCTGAGATTCGCGATGCATCGTCTTCAGCGCTGGTGGACACTGGAGGTCGATAAGCTCCAGTTGCATCGTTGGATCGGAGTCCTCCGATCTGACGATGCAACCCTAAGAATCCCAAAAGGAGGCGAGAGGATTGATAGCCCCGTGGTGAAAGAGGGAAGGGGATCTGTTGAGAGAGAGCGAGAAGATTTTGCATTCTGTTTACAAACATGTTGAAACAGAACCACACCATGGACAGGGATGGCTGCACGCGCTGTTTTATTGTTTTCAGCGGGATTAGTGGAGAGTAGTTACTCCGCCGAAGACTGAGAAAAGTAGGTCAGAGGGTTACACTGCTGCTTTCCAAGCGGAACGGGCGCTTGGTGGATTGAATGGCATAGTAAGCAACTTTCTGCGCTGAGCTGGGCCGCAAGCCGCTAAAAAAGCGCGCGCGGGCCGCATGAGGCCCGCGGGCCGTATGTTGTGCACCCTGGTCAAGACCGGCGCGCCGGATCAGTAGCGGCTTCTTCGTTGCGGAGGGCTTAGCGGAGGGGGAAACGTGGTCTACGAAAACTTCCTAATGCATCAAAAGCTCCGGTAGTGCGGTACACGGGACACGGTATCGGTTTGCTAAAAGTCTCTAATGTGGAGCCGTTGTTCTTTCGCGCGGCATGTTGAGCACGAGTGTGGGAATCGCCATTTTCGCTTCCGCTCTCGATTATGCTCCCGTTCTTAATTCGTACTTAATCTACGGCGATCCTCCGCAGCGCGCCGTAACTGAAATTTGCGTTCTTCGAACCCGCTACGGACTTTCTGCGGCGTATCCATACGGCGTATCCGCCGGCACAACGGGGTGTCGACTACAGCGTCCCTTTCAAACGCACGGTTTACGCCACGTGCTCGTTGGCTTTCGCTATGGTGGCTATTATAATTTCTTCACCCTTGAAGGGGCACTGCAAAGGGACGAAGAGAACCAAATGCTGCTTCGAAGGGCGGGCCTATAAGAGTCAAACACAAGCGTTCAGCGACGACATTGGTCCAGAGCGTCGGGTAGTGATGACGTAGAATTCTATAGGTACAACTGACCGAATAGGTGCACGTGACCCCTTCTGATATTTTTAAGGGCGTGATTGTTTTTACTCGGAAAACCCGTAAATCAGTGGGGCGTTGACATCTTCATAAATCGCTGTTAATTTCAACAATTACGAAGATCGCACATAATTGTTGTACGCGCTTGTCATTTCAGTTTTTTTATTGGGCAGACCAAAGACGTCATCAACAATAGAAAATGTGCTCCAGCTTCTGAACTTCTTTTGCCTATTATGTTCAAAATACATAAGATTTCTTCTTTATTTTATTATTAATGTGTTGCTAATGTCCCACTCACTAGCTCGAACAAACGCGATGCAAATTTGAAAAAAAAATGGTCAGAAAGGTTTTGCAGGACCTCTTTCAGCCGAGACTGCTGCCAAAGCTACTAGAGCGAAATAGCCCGCGCTCCTGGCTTTGATAGGTGAATTTCTGGAGCGAGTGCTCGTTCTGCGGAAGAACGCTTCATAGCAGCGGTCTCGAGCTCTCCTGCTTGCTTGGCATTGGCTGCAGTCTCAGCTCAAAGGTGCCCTGAGGAGGTCCTTGAGATCACCCAAAAATGGCAACAAATCATTCTGCTGGCCTTTAAGTGCCCTAGGAATTTATAAACCATAACGATGCGCGGTAGATTTCCTTATTAAAAAAATAAAGGCAATCAAAGAGCGAACACACCGAGGTCATCTCCGGCGATGGGAGCAGCCTTGTTCCGGCAGAAAGGACTACATGTGACCAATGAAAACGCGACATTTCGTTGAGATAGCAAACGCTGTTATTCCGTAATGTGTATGCTTTTGTACATAATAAGAGCAAATAAGGGTAGTAAAAAATAATTGGAGTGGGAACATAACACTGAAATACTCGTATCAAAAACAGCACACTATGTTTTTATATTGTTTGTTTGTTTTTTTCGCGCGGGAATGATGTTTTTGGTAGTCAGCTCTCGAGCGCACGTTCGCTGGGTTAAATCGTAGTCAGGGCTGTAAGGGTAACGAGCCGCGCGCATTCGAGATATCACTCCGTGGTTCCACATGTCGGAGGCGCGAGGATCCTTTCCTTTGTTATTGGCTGACAGTGGTTCTGGTTTCGGAACATGCTCCTGCCATCGCCGGAGATGACCTCGTTCTGTTGCGATCTTTGATTTACTTTTTTATAGGGAATTCGGCCGCGTATCGTCATGATTTGGAGATTTCTAGGATGCTTAGAGCCAGCAGGGTGAGTTATCGCCATGTTTAGGCGATCTCAAAAATTTCCTCAGAGCACCTGAAGGGTGAACGGAGTATATCGCCGAAATGTTTCGGTGCTGCGCTGTTGTGGCTTCTGTTCGTGACATCCCAACCAGCGACTCAAACCGAAAAATATAACGTTTCGGTTACGGTTACGGTTACCGCTTCCTGTTGATAACGGTTTCGTTTCGGTTTTTTACGGTTTTACTTTTTACGGTTTCGGTTACCGGTTAGACGTCTTTAAAAACCGGTTTATTTCGGTTTTTCCAATAATTTGTCTAATTGAAATGCTAGACAGCCGTTTTATAATAAACGGTTTAAAGTAGTCTCAGATATCCAACAACGTGAAATTCAAGGAATTTAGAAACGTTTTAATACTTCTAATTGGTCAAAAGTTGCACACGTTTCTAGCTCCAACGCTTGTTCACTACATCTACTTATATTACATAGTTTGATACCCGAGCATACATGTTACCCCCGCTACTCGGGGATCATCGCATTCTATATAATAAAAATGAAAATAAACATCCCTAATTTGTTGTTCGGCAGCGTTTGTAAACTACCCTAGGAGAGTTCCCACTAGGTGCTGGAAGAACCATTCGCATCTTCTGGTCGCTATAGTTTATTTCAACCTAATACATGCAGACGAGTCTTCGCCCACACTGAAGGAAGGAGCAGAACTATAGCCATCCTCTAGTAAAATACTGCTAAGTGGAATAAACTAATAAAACTGAGAGCTGAGCTAGTTGGTGAAAGTCAAGACAATTATGTAAATGCAATAGCCTAAAACAAGGAAGACTGAAGAGAGGAACGAACTACACATTAACAACACAGAAAGATGTAAAAATATGTTATGTATTGTTGGTTCCTTTCACTAGTCTTCGTTGTCGTGCCATGTTACATGCATACGTCATGTTTGCTATTTCCAAGCAATTGCCTATGGTTATCGAAGCGCACGTCTCTCGCTGGCCGATTCTGTGACGCTAGAAAAATGGTGCATTTATATATCAGAAAAAATTAAAGAAGGTGCGGACGCACCTTATATGTACCTCATATATATAATAAAAATTTGAAAATATGCAGATCAATGAACAGTACTTTATCGAATGAATCAATGTTTTACGAAACCGCCGAAAGCCAAAATAAACGGCGGAGCTAGGATTTGAACTCTGGGCCTCCCAATGTCCGGTCGGGTGTTCTTATATTATACTATATTATATTTATTATACGGGCCGCGGGCTACTTGGAATTTTGAACTTCTCTTTATGGCTCTGGATTTTTACTTCTTCGTCCACCTGTTTGACACAGTTTCAGACCAAATTCCTCTTTCACTCAATTGACTTCCTTTCTTCTGCGTGTTTGGTCGACTTTGCCGCACTGCCCATCACTCCACCTTACCCCGCTACCCGACAGCGCATGGGCAGATGTCTCCGGAGTCAGTCTTGGAGTACTTGTAGGGGTCTGTGTGCCGGCAATCATAGCACCTCTGCCGAGGCCAATATACCTCTGGGAACGACTCGCTGTGTTCTGGTGCACGTGCATTGGCGTGAAAGGGACTCTTCTACACACGGACAACACAGCTTTGGCTCTAGCGCTTCACCGCGCCCATGGACGAGCTTTGCTTTGGGCTATTGCCAGTGTCGTCTCTCTTCTTTTTCTTAATAAATATATGCCAATAAAATGGGTACCGTCGGTCATGAGCCCCGCCGACCTGCCGTTGCGCGCTTGACACGCGATGGCGAGCCGGCGGGCCATCGAGTCCTCGCGCTCTCGGCGCGAGACATCTTTTCCTTCTCATGCTGAGGGTGGCGGAAGAAACGTCCGAAGGGCTTCCTGAGGTTTTTAAATAAATCTGAATAAATAAAAATATGAAGAAAAATGGCATTCGCAATAGCCGATGGCAAAGCTCGTCCATGGCCGCGGCACAGAGCGAGAGCCAAAGCTCTGTTCTCCGTGTGTAAAGAGTCCCTTTCTCGGCAATACACGCGCACCACAACACGGCGAGTCCTTTCCGGAGGTATATTGGCCTCGGCAGCTGAGGCGCGATGATTGTCCGCGCACAGTGCCCACCATCTACGCCGTAACCGACTCCGGAGGCATCTGCCCAGGCGCTGTTGGGTAGCGGGGAAAAGGGGAGCTGGTTGGCAGTGCGGCAAAGTCGGCCAAACACGCAGTGCGACGGACCTTGGGTATATATATATATATATATATATATATATCATACAAAATGCCAGTGTCAAACCTCTGACATTTTTTTTCCTTCTGTGTTGTTTCAAAATAGCCACTCGCGACATGTTTCAGATTAAATGAATACCAGGTTTTCTTTTCCGCCAACTCTGCATGATGGTCAATTTACCTCGTTTCTTCATTCTGGCTACCGCATGTTAGGGACATCGGTGGTTTTGATAGAACCGAGTTGGATGGACATCTGAGAATTCTAACTTATTAGTTAATACCCTGAAGGCGACACGTACTGAATACATGTAGCGATGTAGGAGTGTGGAAGATTTAGAAATAGAGACTTTTTCTATTATAAGCTCGACTACTGATTTCAACTAAGTATTCTTAATCCTAAAGTTAGATTCAACGGAAATGCATTACCAGATGCACCACTCGCTGACAGTAACTTTGTCAAATGGCCACGACGTTTCAAGATCCCTCCTCCAGGTCATACTTGAGGAAAACTAATCTTTTTATTTTTCGGTTAATATCGGTTAAAACCGGTTACCGGTAAATAATTTACGGTTACGGTTACGGTTACGGTTTTTATAAATTTCGAATAACGGTTTCGTTCCGGTTACGGTTACTGAAAAAATTTCGTTCCTAAACGGTTTTCGGTTTCGGTTACGGTTACGGTTTGAGTCCCTGATCCCAACCAGGATTTGTCTCGCCGTGACGTCCCGAGTTGTGCTCCAGGCTACTTATAACCAGTTGCCAGCGACTAGTTCGATGGTGTGTGTTGAAAGCACGGTAGAAACTTGAAGCAATCACGTTTTCAAACAAACACCACCAAAGTTGATGGTCTGACATTACTTTCATTTCCAACGATGGAAGAAACATTAATCCAAATAAATATGCCAGAGTGAGCGTTTGACGAATGCTTAAATGCCGACCACGGCGGCGGCGCCTTTGTGTACGGACGTCGCCAATACTTGCGCCATCCTCTGACGTCACGTACACTCTCGAGGCTCACAAAACGTCGAAACGTTATCGAAGGTGGAAAAGAAATTCGATTAATACCGTCTTTAATTCATTGAAATGTGTTCCGACGATAGCTCAGTCGATAGAGATAGTGACTGTTGAGGGAACGACTCTGGTTGCCATCCATAGGCCACTAGCTTGAATTTTGCTCGACGGACAGAAAGGTTTGTTTTATCATCGTCTGCACTACGTGCACCGCCAGCGGAAGCCCGACGACCTTTGGGATTGTGCTAGCTTGCGAGACAAAAGAGTCGAACACCTGGGGCCTCACATCCACGCTTAGCAGGCCTGAACCACACTGGTAAACCGGGCACGGGCCGGGGAGACGCTACCTCTCCCTGCGGGAGTTCGCGCGCTCGACTAGGAGTGCACCGCCCAATGTGAACTTTTCCTCCTCCCTTCCCTCAATGAGGCCATGGCGCCACCCTTATGAAAATAAAGTTAATTCATTATCATCATCATGATCAATATCAGTCCAGTGGTGGCGGCGGGCGCAGCAGGGAGTTCAGGTGCAGCGGTTGGGAGCGATCATGTCTTGGGTGATGCTACCGGGCAGTTTTTCGCGAAGGACGTTCATTAAATTCCTCGGGGAGTTTCCCACGAACAGATGTCACTGTAAAACAAACGAACAAAAAAAAACACAAATGTCATATTGCGCCAGCATAAGCCTTCCCTCGATTTCGGAACGAGATTGCTGATTCCGAATTCGTAAACAACGTAAAAAAAAAAAAAAACGGAAGAGCGCAGTATCCTATCGTGACGGCGGTGGGTTCTATCCATACCTGTTTGCCCACTTATATGTTGGAAATATAGATAAAAAAAAACATGCACGGAGTAGTCGCAGAAGGAACCCCTTATTAAATTCCTCCCGTAGTTTCAGCCGGAAAAAAATGGTTCGGGCGTACCGAGGCGTGTTTTCGCGCAGGCACGTTCGTTGCTGTCTTCCTTATCTGCCTGTTGTTTTTGTGGCGAATTTTTTGGTTGCTTCACTGTATTCTGTTTTTTTTTTCTTGTGTGGCCTATACACAGCTTGCTTTGATGTCACACCAGCTGACTTTGTGGTGACCTTGCTGCTGATGGTGCACCTTTCGCAGCGCCAGTTTTTCACCGACGAATCTTATATATCTCTGCAAGGACGAGCAGAAATGGCCACCCGCATGATGTAGTGACGTCACGTGAAAGCCGTCTATAACTACACTTCATTTCACGACGATTAACCGTGCATTAATCCTGGGCATGTATAAGCTGCAAATAAACTTTAACTCACGTTATATTCGAGTCATTAAGACTATACGAATATGTTAACAAAAACGACAACGTTTAGAGTAGCGAGCAAATAGACACTTACCATGTCGTAAAATGTGTTGAACTTTCTAAACAAAAGACGTAGGTCTGTCACTTTTTCTGTTCTTTCTGCGTTTTGATCGTATGTCGATCTTTTTATTTCCACAGTTTTATCTTTATAGTCAATAAAAACCAAAGAAATGCAGGGCGCGGTGAGAGACGAACATTTTATTGCTGATTAGCCAATTAGATTGAGGGAATTAGGCGATAAGAAAGCCGAAGAACCAATGACGAAGCAAGAAGTGTAAACAGAAGTTAGTCACGCCCTGCTCTTCTTAAGCTTTCGGGGACTATAAGTGCCGAGATGTTTCGGTGGCGCCCTCTTACGGTTTTTTTTCTTGACGTCACGAACGGGATTTGCCTTGCCGTGAATGGCTGGATTCGCCTCGCCGTGAACCGGCGATTGGGCGGGCATTATCATAATACAGGAGGCTATGGTTCGGCCAGTCGCGAACTTCGACATCAGCGACGATTTGGTCGCACACGTGGATAAGAGTCACTGCAAAATAATTAAGGTTTTCAATAATAGGATACTGAAATTATTTATCGAATATCGGTTTCCAGAATTAAAACTAAGCAGCTCTAGTTCTGCTCTTAAATTTGGTCTCGTATTTTCTAGACCATTCCCGTACCAGATTGCGTCGCCAGCAACACATGAGCGGAGTTAGTCCGCGCTTAGTTCCACACTAATACCCTCCCTCTCTTTGAAAAAACACACCACCACAATCATCTCAGCAGGTCTACAGTGACAAGGCAGAAATTTGGGAAAACGCATCAAGTTCGGACATTCGCTAATTTGTCAGGGATCACGTTTAACTAAACCAAATTGTGTCCATCACATTCCAAGGCATTTCTTTTCTGCACATTGCACGTCTCTAGACAACCGGAGGCCAGCGCAGGACATACTGGGTGAAACAAGGAGACGGCAGGCTCTTTAAATCGACCGGAAAATTCGGTTTCTTAACCTATCGCGCTACGACTTTGTGCAGCGTTGCCCACAGATGGTGCATTTTTTTTGTAAAATTTGCAAAGAGCGAACTTACCTGAGGAAAAAGTAAAGAAAGAAAAGGCTTAGCTCTATGGAAACGCAGCGACGCCACCGGTCTGCAAACAACACGGCGCCGTTTCGCACGGGAGACAAGAGATGGCGCAAGCGGTCGCGACGCCAACTGCCGCCAACGAACGAGCAGACGACGCCGACAGCCGGCGTGTTTAGCAGACAAGGAACTGCAGTTCTTGTTGTTACCGCGCCTGTTTTGTTTCTGCGACTGTCGCCATCTGCGGAACGCGAGCCGCTTTTGAGTCGAAAGGATCGTCTGCTAAAGTGCCGGCTCTCGGCGCCGTATGCTCGTTCGTTGGCGGCGTTCGTTGCGCCATCTCTTGTCTCCCGTGCGAAACGGCGCCGTGTTGTTTGCAGACCGGTGGCGTCGCTGCGTTTCCATAGGAGCTAAGCCTTTTTCTTTCTTTACTTTTTCCTCAGGTAAGTTCGCTCTTTGCAAATTTTACAAAAAAAATGCACCATCTGTGGGCAACGCTGCACAAAGTCGTAGCGCGATAGGTTAAGAAACCGAATTTTCCGGTCGATTTAAAGAGCCTGCCGTCTCCTTGTTTCACCCTGTAGATTGGCCACGAGCAACTGCGTTTGGCTGACACTCGTGTTTCACTGACTGACCTCGTGTCCCAGGAAGAGCGTTGACGCGGCGCTGGTGTACAACCTCTGCCCCGAGCTGGCCTTCGGTTGGTGACGTGGAAAATGCCGGTACAGCGGCCTTGTTATCACGAACGTGTTGCTCTATACGAATATCTCTGTTACGTCACGGCGCGGTGGTGGCGCGTCGGTCGCACTTCCGGTCTGGGGCTGTGGGCGGAAGGCCCCATGTGAGACGTGTATTCCTGCGTTGTTTTGAAAGGAACCTGACGAAAACATGCCTTTTCGTCAAACCGCCGCGACTGGGGCTGTACCAAAAGAGTCGAGAAAGGTTTGAAGATCAGTTTTCATGTTCTCGGTTCGTCCGAGAACGTGGATATGTGCCGTAAAAATGGTAAACCAGACGCCGCCGGACCACAATTGCTTGGGCGGGAAGCACTTTGGGTTGAATTCACGGATACTTGTGGTCATCAGATTTATTTGTTTTGTTCCAACATGAATGCCGGAAAACCGTCAAGTTGTACGGCCCACCTGCGGACTACGTTCAGTGCGTCTTGAAGTTCGAACGGCCGTCTGATCGTTCAGAACTGTCGTCTGCTCTTTCAAACGCTTCTGCTTGTCGTCTGCTCTTTTAGACGACACCGGCCCGTAGACCAAATGTTGGCCCGGTACTTGCGATAAGAAGTAAGTGCAGGCCTCAAAGACTTAAGTTTGAAGGTTGGTAAGCAGGCTCGACGTAAACAGTAGATACAAGGAGATGTTGATTATTGTTACCAGCGGCCATCACCGACTTGTTATGCCTGATTCACTTCGTCCGATTCTGCTTGCGATTTTCAGTATCGACGTCGACCATCTCAGCTACGGTTCACGCTTTTGCAGCCCGAGCGACGTCGCGACTGAAAATTGCGAGCGAAATCTCATCATGTGAATCAGGCTTTAGCGTACATTCTGCGGCGTCCACGCGGAATGAATCGCCGCATGTCAGATTATTCACGCGAAGTTTTGCGGTGTAACGAGCCTCGTTAATTTCGCTGACGCCGCTCATGTAGTCAGACATTGCCAGGAAGACGTAGAATCAACAATTCGAAAGCGATAAAGGGCAGGGGTACTCACACTGACGCCGATAACATCGCATTTCAATGGTTTGTTTATGGGCGACGGCGAGCTTGTTGCCCACACCCCATCGCGCATGCGCGGCGCCGGTGGCGTCCGCTAGGGGCGCTCCGGGCGCTCCGGTTTGTTTGTAAGCATGAGTTGGTGTATAGGTGTACATAATGTCGCTGGATTCTGGGAAGGTAGCGCCAAGCTCCCCGCATCATGGTCGCCATTTTGGTTCATGCAATGAGCAGTTTTTTCCGACGGGTAGCTCTATACAGACGTTTCTTTTACACCAAGATTTTGTTATCCACACACCGGTGAAACAGGCTCGCAACTTAGCACAGCTACCACATGCGGTGTCGGTGCTTGGGAACATCGAAAAATAATTTTCCTCTCTTGAAATACGCAAGAAGAGCAATACCATCGTAACATATATGTCGAGATAGGCATGACTGATAGGTTGATTGAATATGAGAGTGCCGAAGACGCTTATACTGGCGAGGAACGCTTTCAGTACGAATATGCTTTATAGCGATCTCGGCGCGACTGGTTTAGAACGACTCCTTTCGAAGTTTCGAAGATTTAAATGGGCCGAAAGGGCGATTTCCAAAGCAACCGAGACCGATCAGTCAAACACCTTGCTAGGCTTGGTTGTCTGTATGTTTGTATCTCTTTGTGTCTGTATAGCAGGCAACTAAGGCTAGCACCCTTATGGCAGTCTCTGGCGGGTCTTTCAAAGGCGCTTCATACCCAAGACGCGCCTGAATGACCTTCATTTGGCGGTGATAGCGCACCTTGTAGTACCCGATGGCGACAGCACGCGCTCACAGAGAAAATACAAGATTTCGCCGGAAACAACTGTCGCCGTAGCACAGTCATGCCACGAGCGTTTAGGACACGCTCTTTCAGCGCTTCAGAACAAAAGTAAAAGACGAATCTGGCAATGCCATGCCCTAAGCAAAGCGCACATGAAGGCGCCCTACCATGCCCAAGACGAGCAAATGCACGCGCCATGTGGAAGGGCAAGCTGAAATCATTCGTCTCTTGCCAATTCCAATATTTACGAGTTCAGCCCAGCGTGCGATCTCTCAGCCTGCAAGCGCATGTTCGTCCTCCTGAAAGCGAGCAACACGCGCCTTAAGCACGAACACTGAAAAATACCGGCCAGGAGCCCTTTTTTTTTTGGAAAAGTTTATAGGCTTCTCCAAAAAAGAGCCTGTGGGCGGTGCCATTTTGAGTGTAAACGTGCGTATGGCGCGTGCTTTGCTCGCTTTTCGAAGCGACGAACATGCACGTACTGGGCTGTAAAGATTGCACGCGGGACTGTGATTTTGTAAACACTGGAAAGGTCTATACCCTCTTCACTCTTAAAGGATGCTGAACCCAACATTACAGTGTCTATAATAAGTGGCACATGATGTTTCCACGAACCAGCGGCCGCCGTGTGTGCGCGAGCACACACAAGGAAATTGACGGCACGATCCTCCATCCACGCTTAATATGACAGTGAAATGTGTGGGCGCCAGGGAAAAGTTGAATAAAGACAAGCTTGTCATCTACGCAGTGGGGTCTGGTGTAAAAGGTAAGCGATTAATTGGTCTAACAAGCATGTAGCTTTCATTTGTGGAGATGAAAATCCCGTTTTTATTCTCCTTTGGCCCGAAGCAAATATATTTCGCTGTCAGCTTGAAGACCGACGACCAATGCGCGCTTTCCACTTTTCCCCCGCTTTCTTCTCTCCCCCTAATACCCTGTCTATCGCTTCTTGTTTTCTCCTCCCCTTGGTGAGAGGGATCTTCTGCCTTGCAGAATCTCGAGTCTGGTCGTCGGCCTTCAAGCGCGAATGCGGGACTATGCCGTCAATTTCGTTGTGTGTCTCGCTCACAGCGGTGGCTGCTGGCTCGTGGAAATAACGTGCACCATTTATTAAGGACACTAAATTGTTTGGTTCAGTATCCCTTTAAACTGAGACTACGGCGAAAGCTACAAGCGCAAGCTAGCCCACACGTCTGACTTGGAACGTGCATTTCTGGGAACTGTCAGAACTGTAGACTTTCTGCTCGCGCGACGACCACGCTGAGGGTCTGCGCGAGCAGAGCACGAGGCAACACCAGGTGTATATTGAAGTGGCGCATGCCTCCTATGAATTACATTTATTAGGGCATCATCACCGTGGGCATCAGGCATACGGGAAAAGCTTAGTTACATCAGTGCAATGAAAGACCCGTGACATAGGAGCGTTGCACTTTCCTGAGTGTATTCCCGGCGAGAAGTTGGGGTATCGCCACCTGATGGAATTTTTCACAACCCAAAATGAGTGTACTTCAACTTCCTCAGCTGGTGCAAGCACGTGTAACGCACTATAAGAACGCAGTATAATTCAATGCACTATAAGAACTGAAACCTAGCCGCGTAAATAGCACGTTCTCTTCTGTCCATACTGAGGAAAACAGAAGTGCCCTTAGCGAGCTTTGCACCTCGAACAAACGATTGCAAGCAGGGCGATTAGCCGCCACCATGCTTCCGCTCGTGCGGGCAAGTACGTGCAATTGCAAGCTCGCCAAAGCTACCTTCGCGCGCACGCTGCACTTCTTTCACAAATCGGGCGCCAGGGAGGCGCCATGCTTCCAATTGTCTACAGCGCGCCGCGATGCACTCGGTACATCCAACATCGGGCTTGCTGTAAGCAGTTACGCCAATGAAGAAAGCGGTCGGTAAACGGGCTTCAATGAATTTTCAGTGGCAACACAGGTGAACGCCTTTTTGCCACTGAGATGCTACATAAAAATTGCGGATTTATTGATATCACTCGTTCTTCTCACGGGCTAAAACAATTAAAGCCAAATTTATGATACTGGTGCTTCAGTTCATCGCAGGGTAATATGAATGCAGGAATTTCTGAAAGCGCGGCATATGCTATTCATACTAAATACCGTTTCACTGTTTACAAATTTAGAGCCTAGCGTGCGATCTTCACAGCCCAGCACGCCCGTGTAGGTGACTTTGGAAAACGAGGAAAGCTCACGCCATACGCACGAACACCGCATGCCAATGGCACCGATCAGAAGCCCTTTTTTCGGGATAGCATATCAGACACTCCAGCAAAATTGGCGGCACCTGGTGGCTATAAAACAGAAAGCTGTGGCGGCAGGATTGCTCGCCAGCCTTCTCGAGGTAATCCGATGTTCACAGCACCTGACGGTCTGAAGACGAAGCTCGCGATATTAGGTTCAAAAGCACGTGATGGAAATCGCCAATCGTCACTAACAGGATAAGAACGGCAGGGAGGAAACATGCAGGAACGGTAATAAGTGCGTGCTCGAGGTCGGAGCAACCGAGAGATACGCCGTGCCATCCTCATTCTCTCAGTCACTGTAGAAGCATTCATCGATTCGAACTTGGGCTTTTTCTGTTCGTATTTTAGATACAGACATCTGGGAAGAGTGAATCTCTCATCGGAGAGCACAGTGTCATCCGTATACCTATAGCTATAACGCTGCAAAGAGAGCCGGAATTCTATGGCTTTCACGTGCATTGTAAAGGCTTTTGTATGACGTGGTGCTATTCGATTTGAATTCACAGTTTTCTTCTCCTGGATTGATTCACGCATCGCACGTGATTAGCGTCTTTCGTGCTGCACACGAAAGCAGAAGCAGACACTCGATCACATGTACGAGCGAGGAACGAGGAAGTGAAGATGAATGGAGAAGGAAGTGCAGAGAATCTGGGCTCCATACAGTGCAGTGCATTCCAAACGATCTCTTGGTCGTTGCTAACGCGCTTTATCCCACTCAGAGGCCATTCAAAAGATCCCCCTCCCCTCCCCTAGAAATAGGCAATTGATAGGATTCCATGATTTTGTAGTTTAATTTCTGCTAAACTTTTGAGTCTAGAATTTTTATTTGAACTTTGTGCAAACAAAATCAATATCCACTCACAAACGCATTGAAAGACACAAAAAAACAATTTTGGACTTTTGTGAGCAACACTGGCCCGTTGTCTTGAACGGATGTCGGCGATTCGCTCCAAAATGTCGATCCTCTGAAGTTAGAAAGTAGACTTTGATGTTGCTTCAATACGGACGCACTCTTCCGGACTGAGACTCATATAAAGTGTCTCCGGATATTCTGGATTTGATTTGACATCGCGATCTCGTATATCGGATTGCTTGGGACAAATATGAGGTTATGTAAGAATCCACTTGTGTGTGTATTCTGTTTTATTTTAGAGTTTTATTTCAAAACCTGAAATCGTAATACACCTCTTCAGAGAAAGATCCATGGAATGACTTAGCTCTCCTTTCACCCAGACACAAAGGGTCGCATATTTTTGGAGGGGAACGGGAATAGGCAACATAGCTGCAGCGAATCTGTAGCGTTGACGTCGCTTTGTTGAGAAACATTACGTTTCTCAAGCATGCCACGTCATCACATATATTTCGTGCCGCCCGAATCTGTCTACAATACACAATGACTTAATAGAAATGGTAATTCTGCTCTCGCCTATGTAGAATGCTGTATAATGAAAAAAGATGCACATAACATCTTATCATAGCCAGTATTTACATAGGCAGGCAGTCTTACGTTATACAAGGTGTTCGCAACACTTCCGGTCGGCATGATAGGAGGAGCGAGAGATACTTCCGGTTCTTTCAAATTCACCTTATGTTTGGGTGGGTGCGCGACTTACTCTTAATTCACTAGCGAATAATTGCACGAGAGCCACGCTGTAGCAATGCCGCAGTCTCTAGCTTTTGAGTTGCCGAGGCGCACCGACACAAAGAAAATGTCACAACTGAAGTTCTTTCGGTTATCTCGAGACGAGCGACGCCACTGACGCCGCCGAGCATTGGTGATCGCGGCTCAGCAGACGGTGCTCGCCTATTTAAGCGTGCTTGTAACATATGGTGCAGCGCGACAAACGCGAGGCGAGAAACGACAAACACGAATGTGCCGCCGACGCTTCGCCAGGCAGTCGAATCTTCAGCGTGTCGAGTTTGTGGTAGGGCGGACGACACAATTGAACACGGGGTACTGAAGTGCGCCGGCCTGCAACCTGTCCAACCAGCGGATTAGTAACAGGCAACACGGGATTGCACACTGCCTGGGGCGCTCGTCTTTGAGTCTACTTTGAGTTTAGTGGTAGACTCTGCCGGCGGGACCAATGGAAGCAAATGCGCCGTCGCTAAGCCGATGGCCAACGGAGGTCTGGGTTAATGGGTGGAGACCACCTAAAGAAGATTAGAAAACTGGTGGCTGCTTGTTTAGCAGCGGGGACGAACGAACCACACTGGTTAAGTCCCAAACACCATCCGACCGCCCGATTCAAAGGTAATAACCACAAAATCATCATCATCATCGTCGTCATCATCACAAAAGGATGCGGCGCCAGCGGCTCCTTGACCGACCATCTCTGTACAACGAAAGGTGCCATCCGGGATATTACGGCACGTATAATTGCAAGCTGACACGGTGCTCTGGAAAAAAAAACCTTCAATACCAAAGCAAGCAAGTCAGAACATTATGAAATTGGGCATTACGGAGGCTCGCGTCGCTCTGAAAGAAGCGTGATAAAGACTTTCGGAAGATTGTCTGCTGAAACCAAGACCCAGCTCGGCGACCCCTGTGGGGAAGCACGGCGCGTATCTTCGGCGGCTAGGGGAGGTACGTGTGTCGCCGTTGCCCTGCCGCTCACAGAAGTAGCTGAAATCGTTAAGGACTTGTAGGTTTTAAGTCGTTCACAGGTAAATGTACCAGGTGGCTTTAGTAGGTACAGTTTTGAAGATGCGTCTACGATGCACTCAGCAAGTTTGCCATTTCTGAGAAACCCGTGCTCTTTCTTTTCACGCGTGGGAGCAGGAAGGCATGCCAATCCTGCATAGCGTGTTTCCACTCGGTAACAATTCGCCATTTTATTGTTGCATGTTCCACGTTGGAACCTATAGGCTCCTGTGCCCTACGCATTTGACGGTGTCAAATAAATCTTTCAAACATTCGCATTTTGCACGCGCCAGGCTGCTCATAACAACCAAAATGTGGACATAAGGACAAAACTGGAAACATCCTAGAAGTAAATTTCAGGAGTTATCACAGTTCGTCCTCTGCGGTGTCGTAGTAAAAAACCTTATATGTGTAAGAACTTGTTTGGTTCAATAGATACAAATGTTTAGATAAGATTATATAAAGCGTTTAAGAAGCATATAGGAACATATTAGAACAATATAAGATTATAACAGAGTTTATAGGAGACTTCTCAGTCAATACGAAGAAAACAAAACACAAACAGGGGCCAGAGACTGACATCTACAAACATGTACATGTCTATCTGTATCCTCTGTTGGTGTTTTGCTTTCTCCGTATAGATTATTAACCCAAAACGCTAGTCAACTCATCATTCTTATTGGGTTCTTAAAACTTCTTATATAGCCTTGTATTTTTTCTTATATGTTTTATATGATGCTATTTTATCATATGCGTCTCCTTGACCAACAAAATTCTCATAAAAATAAGATTTTATTCTAGGGTAAGACTTTTTAAGTACACGCTACTCACTGCGGGTGCTCAAAAGCTTGCAAAAACATTAGCCAACCGGAAGGAACATACTTCCCAGAAGTTCGGTCATGTTTGTTTCTACATTCGAACTCACTGTGTACAATGAGACACTCGTAACGTAGAATGATTCCGGCTACTCCGAATGCAGGTATTATTACATGCGTGTAAAACGTAATACTTTTAAGTTCCTGTACTTATCGTCGTTTACTGATTAAGCAGAGAGAAGATGTCATAGGGGCCGAGTGATTGGAGGATCGATATCAAGTGATAACGGTCACTTGTTGAGATTCATATCAAGTGATGACAGCCAATGTGAGGTTCAAATAATTGGCGGAATCACAGGCAGGGCTTATCGAACACCTTTCCGCTTTCTCAGATAGGTGAGTGAAACGAGTGACCACCCATTACCAAAGATCAATACGAGGTCATTGCGCAAACAGCAATTTCAAGTGTTTCCGCTGGAACCTTTTCTTCGCTCGACTCCTAATGGACCAATTCTGGACAGTGAGCCCCCTATACGGAGCGAAGCTGAGGAAGAGGACGAGACGAGAGTTCGCGGGGACGTCAGAACATCGAGCTCTGGTTGGAATGATTAGTGGGTAGACGTTAAGGCTAGCTGCCGTTGTCTCTTCTCGTTGTTCAACACGTTCAGAATGCCAACGCCAGACGCCGGCGTTCAGCGTTCGAACGCGTTCGAAGAGTGAGTAGACACAAAGGCAGCTGGCCTTACGTCCCCCGACTAGTCATTCCATCGAAAGCTCCGGTGTTCCAATGTCCTCCAGCGCTCCTCGTCTCCTCCCTTATTATTGCTCCGCAGCTAATCAGATTCCGCGATCTGCTGATAAGAACATCAAATAGCGGATCACGAAGCAAAAATGGGATCACAAAAGGCAACGTCCTTCGTTTCTTAAGCTGTCAATGATAATCACAATGTTGCCGACCTCAGTTTTAGAAACTCTGACGTAATGCATTCTCAAAGATGCCTTCATTCATACTGCCCCGATGAGCAGTCAGAACAACGACCTTTGAAGTTTCCTTTGTAACCTGATTAGCAAGGTGAGGAGACCAATCGAGATCGCGCTCCGATGGTCCTACAATATAATCCCACCTATAGCCGCGCAAAGCCATTTACCCCTAGTGCAATCAAAGGAAGAAGGCTCGAGTTCCATGTTTTATTTTCTTGATACTGCATTACCATTTTATAACAATACCGGTTGTCCTTCTCGAAATCTGAGCCGCTGAAAGGCGTTTCTCAGTATTATGTGAGTCGGAATTTCAGACAACGTAAGAATGCGGCGGCAGAAAAAAGAAATGGTTGAGAAAACGTTGCGATAAGAGGACAAATCTTAGAGATAAATGAAAATAAAAATATTGAGAGGAAGAGGTACCAAACGTAAGCTCAGTGGATAAATATCTGAACTGCGTATTAGGAAAGGTAGTTTAGCTCTAAACTAGTGTCAAAGCATTTACATTCCTGCAGGACCCACCGAGAGCCGAAACACTGCGACTAGCGAAATTACAAAATCGGAAGAAAAATAATATCTTGGAAAATTGATGTATGTAGTGTGACACCGAGCATGCACGTCCCACATTCTCATATTGCAACATCGCAAACTTCGTTTTAAATAAAAAATATTTTTGGCCTCGTTGTTTATTATACAGACAGGCATTCTTAGAGTTTCGGTAATCAAGCAAGCTCTGTTCTTGTTTTATTTTCTTTCTTCTATAGGTAAAAGTAAAGGTACACTAAAACAGGGCTGATGTGGTTCGTATTAAAGCGTGCAGTTTGGTGCACCGGTTTCTTTGTTAAAAACAAAAAATAAATAAAAAGTGTGAAAATTCTTCATGGTTCAGAAAAGAGAGAACCGCCATAGTCTCATAATTAGTGCTGCGGTTCTGTGATTGTACGCTGGATACACCACCATTTTTGTTGTAATTATTGTTGTAGGGATCCCGTTTGGTTTTACTGCAGCCCTCCAGTTCACTTCAGAAAATAAAAAAAACAGGATAAGTTTTAAAGATTTCAAATAAAAAGCGCGCTGTCGAGATAGAGAGTTTTCGTTACCCACAAAAACAAATAAACTTTTTATTGACCCTATAGCAATGCTCAACAGTACCCGATGTTTCTTTCTTGACAAAGTATTTTGTGTCCCCACCCACCAACTGCAGTTGGTGCCTGGGCTCGTTCCGGCTTACGGTCGAGTAAACACAAACAGGCGATCCGTGTTCAAGTCTCCGGGGTAGCAGCCAACTTATCAGGCAAACTTACTTTTTTACAGGGTTGAACCCATGTCCTCGAATCTGAAGAGAAGGTGGACCTCTCGTTGTATAAACAACTTCAACGTCTTTTTGTCTTTTTTTTTGTATTGCAGAAGGTTGTTTACCTAATATTCCCACATCTTTGCGAGAACTGTTGGATGTTTGTCGAGGAAGAACGTACTCGCTGTTATTTGTTTGTAAGCAAAGTCAGTGGCGCCCCTTGCGGTAAACCCCTGCGCGCATACAAAAGAAAATAACTTTTCATTTTCATACTTTTAATATGGACAAAGTCTAGACAGAATATGGGCAATCCTAGACGGAAATAACTTCCGTTAAGCATATTGCTTGAAACGCGAGCATATTTTCACAAACTTATTTATTAGTTCCTCGAACAAACGATTAATGCCCATTCAAATTCCTATGCGTATAGTTAAAGAACGAACAAATATTCACTAGTGGGGCACAAATTATGATGACTTCCTCGCGGCATCAACTCCCGCCCCCCAAGGCGAATAAATGCGTCAACATCGAGCACATTTTTCTTTCACGAGGGCAAGAGAAGTTCTGACGCACCTGACCATATTGTTTAGCTCAAACCGCATAAACACTGTAAATGCAAATTGGTGCTTTTTTTGTATTGAATTTTTTTAAACGTTGACGAATGGGCTAGATGGTGGTTCATTTTAACCGGTGGCAAACTGCGCAGGAATACGGAGAGAGTAAAATACGGAAGACAGATTTTGCCGTTATTAGACAGATTTTTTTGCTATTAAACTCCGATCCAAGTATCACTTAAAACCTATCACGCTGGAACCTCACGCCAACCGCGAGTTTCAAGCGTGGAACCGCCGTCAATACGAAG
>JAZHYW010037262.1:0-82452 GCA_037355805.1 Ixodes ricinus
TAATAATAATAATAATAATAATAATAATAATAATACATTTATTGTATGGAGCACAGCAATGTTTGCGTGACGGGCGCATCAAAGCCAAAACAAGGCTTGTGGGATGCTACCCTAAAATTAACACTTTAAACGTTGCTACCCGGTATACACAAAGGAAATAAGACAAATTGACATACACACGTCCTTAGAATGTCCCAAGGTCATAGTCAGCAATTGGGTGCATGCAACACACAGAATCACACCTCCAAATACTGATGCAAGTACATAGATAAGGTTTAAAAGAACTTAATATAAAAATAGCGATAATCACAAAGACCAAAGTGTCGCGCCTGATGAGGAAAAGAAAAAAAAAAGATAGGCGAAAAACGAAATTGCAGTACACGGCGTCCAGCGAGTGATTGTCCAGGACGTCCAGGCTACACAAGTGCAACACACACTGGGAAACACTAAACAAAGTAAAGCAGAGATCATCAAAAACTCATACTTCTAAGTGATTTCTTAAGTTTACGGAGCGAGGTAAGGCCTAGAAGCTCGGGCGGCAGCTGTGAGAAAAGCTTTGGAACGTAATATGCTCGCGTACTTTCACCGTATCGGGTATGCGCAAGAGGTATTTGGAAAGGACAATGAAGTCATATACGAAAATAAACATGCTTTCACCATCTTTTTAAGGAAAGTAACAATTTCATTAATTAACATATCAGTCATATATGACTATGACATGAATTAATCGTACACGGTAAAACAACGTAACTGCAACAACGCAACGAATAACGCAACGCTTAATACCCATCGGCCCTGCTAAATTTTGGGCGGTAACAGCTAGATGCTAATTCTTTTTTGTGACGTCAGAAAAACACAGTGCATTCGTACTGAGGCGTAGCGACGGCATATGGCACTGTGAATTCGGACACGGGGCCTTTGCTGCTCTTTTTACGTAGTTGACATTTCTGGAGTGATCACAGCAGGTGTGGCAATCAAACGGAGAACATCATCAACGCAGCCATGGCACATAGGCCTCCTGCGTTGCCCATGCGGTGCTACGAAAATACTCATCTTGGGTAGTACGAACGTAGGTGTGTCAAACTGTTACACGTCTGTAGAAGCGTGCCTACTCTGGCGCGGAACGCAATCACGAGGAAAATACTAAGAGGAAAAGTTCGAACGTCATCGTATCACAGGTCAAACATAAGATGACATGAGCGTGAGTATACGGTGGCGTGAGCCAAAAGACGCCGTTTTACGCGTTCCAAAGATAAGACAGAGAGAGAGAGAGAGAGAGAAAGGAAGCGTGGCGACACCATATATTTTGACATCACTACACAGAGATAGAAGACGCGTACCCTAGCGCTGGTGGCATGAATCCCGAACGTTCTATTGTTCTACGGCGTTGGACCTAGTCGCAATTTCAAGTGTCGAACTCGTGTTTTTTTTTTTCGCTTTTCAGCGCAACAAGAAAATGGAAAAAGAGTTCAGCAAAGTTCAGCTTAATTTCCCCTCGCACAAGTATAGTGCGAGGGGCAATCAGGTGAGCTTGTACTACCGAAGAGGGTGCCACAGTTTGTTCAAAGCTGCAGCGTAGAAGGACTGTAGTGTCTGAACACATTACGTGCCCATAGATGACACGGAAGTATAAACATTGATTTAAAAAAGAAACAGAATTCGTTAAACTTGCATATAAGAAATCAATCTCCAAATCGCAGTCAGAGCTTTCTCACCTTTCGAGACGCTTCGTTTATACGCGAAATCTCGAAAAAAAAAAAAAAAAAACGAACTATCACCAGATTCTTTTTTTAATGTGTTTTGCGTATGATTGTCAAACATCGCGATAGTGCATTGCCTCGGGGGAAAGTCTCGAAACATGTGCGCGCAGTGCGTGCGTGCGTGAGTGTCTGTGCGTCTGCGTGTGTGTGTGTGTGTGTGTGTGTGTGTGTGTGTGTGTGTGTGTGTGTGTGTGTGTGTGTGTGTGTGTGTGTGTGTGTGTGTGTGTGTGTGTGTGTGTGTGTGTGTCTGTTACCTCGCGGATACGCCGACTTGCACTTATCGGGTGGCAAGCTCCGTCTTCGCTTCAGCAATCGGGTTTGATTTTGACGGATGGAATGGCAGCACGCAATGTGCGCGCTCGCACACGCGTCCGTCCACTTTCTTGCGCAAATGGCAATGTTTCATTTCTCGAAATGAAGAATGTATCCAGTGCCGAAAGCTTTCCACCGCGCGAAATGGTGGGTTGATGTTGAGAAATAGACGAGAACCATGGAAGAAAGAAAATACCACACCATAAACGAGCAAAGATTCGTGCTTTTTTTTTCTTCTTTTTTGTGAGAGTGATTTTGGGTTTTGTTTTGTTTCTCGACGGCGAAGCCAAATTTGACAGCTTGTAAATTGTGTGAATTTCGTGTGGAACATTTTTTGACATAAATAAAGAGAAGATGAATTGAGGGGAAAAGGGGGGGGGGGGGTAGAGCTCGCTCGATTTCTTCGTCTGTGAGGAACGGCCAATCCTCTAGCGTTGTCGAAACAGAGGTTAGAACTCCGTCTATTCAATAGTGAAAGTGAGAAAAATGAGTTTCGGTTGTTGTTCGGTGTAAACTTTTTCACTTAAAAACCTGTAAGACAGGCTAAATGTGCCATGCTTCTCCGATGCAGTCTCGGCAGTGCATTTCACCAATGAAGTGAACAGGCATTAGACAAAGAGCCTGCTATTTTTAGAGTTGAGACACGGTTGTGTTTATTTTTTGATCGATAGATTTCATTTTATTTAGTTTAAAATTCGGAGTAAGTTGGGGTTCCGCCAAACCGAATACGTTAGCTCTAGCCGAAATTTCGAGTACGGAGTATTCCCCTAATGTAGGTCTGATAAAAAGAGCGTAAGGTAAATCCTTTCCCGATCAAAATGTTGAATGTCCCCATACGTCTCAGTTTCACCGGGCGAGTATCTAAGGAACTTCTCTCCCAAACGAGACAGGCTAATAAAATTTTGCTTTCCGGAAAACGTGGCCAATAAATTGCTTTCTTACGTTTTAGCGCAACCAGAAGTGATCCCGTCATTTTCCGCTAAGTGACTTTATCATAGACGCTGTAACTGCAACGACTCTTGCCTTACTAAACAGTGGCTTTAATTTCGACCAGTCTCGATGCGTTTTCGTAGCCGACTTCCGGGTAAACACTATATAAAGAATATATGTATATTATTCGAGGTATTATAATCACGATGTTTAAAACCTGAGACTGGGAAGGAAACTTGAAGATAAAGTAGAAAGGATAGAATCTTCCTAAACGTGGTTTCGATGCCAATTCCCACACGTTAACGCGCGTTGGCGCTATTTCTAACGCGACGGTGCACTATAGCCCTCCTCCCTTCGTTCCGCGCCAGTCGTTCCTGTCCATGTTGCTGCGCATTTAGCGCACATATACTGCCGTTCGGACACGGGTGTGGCGTCACGGACATGGCATCTAGCATGCGGCTTTACCCTCTTCCCGCTGGAAATTTCCCCAATATTTACGAGCACGTATGGTCTGTCGTTTCGGAACGGCCGTTCAGTGCTGTCACCGAATCCAGCGGTCTATAAGTACCAAGCCATTCAGCGCAGTCGGCGTTCGAGTGCCCATAGGTGTGGTGGACACGGCGCGGCCTTGCCATTTACGACCAGAGATATATCGGTGTCGTCCTCCAGGGAACCGACTCGGTACGACGTGCCCGAAGCCGTAGCGCCCGAAGCCGTAGCGCTCAAAAACGTGAGCGCACGTCCTGCTAAGTGGCCACTCCGTTTGCGTGGAGCCGAGCTGTCGCCTCCGTTTAAAATCCCGTTTGTCCAGTATAGCGAACTCTTCGCCCATAAGAAGCAATTCGCTTTCCTGGAGGTTTTGTGAGTTCGAAGAATAAATCGTAATAAAGGTGTGTGTGCAAGAAAGCATTACACATGCGCGTGCTCGCGTCGAACTAACAGTAAATTACCGCACATCTTTCTTTTTTTTTTTTTAGGCAGTTGGCACAAGATTGTGTACGTGTTCCGTTCACCACACCAACGTAGACAAACTTTGAGGTATACATTGTCGACCCCTGCTACTTCGTAAAGATGTATGATTGGGATGATTATTGATATAGTATTCTTCCGAGAAAAATCCTCAGATAAAAAGGAACTGCGCACGCGAGGTAAATATTTTGTGTGCGTGTGTGTAGTCGGTGCAGTTTGAAGCCATGCTCCGCCAATTCAATCTTGATTTCCGTAAGAAACGTAACAACATCAACTTTTAAATCGAAGCTACAGATGACTTCTCCTATAAACCATTGTTATTTATAGACCTATATGTTAAGGGTATGCTCAACCTATACAAGAACTCTCGCAGCATTTTGTTCATACTACTCCTCTCCATCATTCCGCCCCCCCCCCCCAAATGCAGGCTTGCTCACAATTCTTTTCAGCCGTGAGCATGCCTTGTCTTGTGTGTGTGTGTGGGGAGAGGTACGTGGTCATTGCGAGTTCATACCTGCAGACTCTTAAACCCTGCAAAAATGCTGCTGTAAAAAGAAGAAAAAAGAATAGAGTGTTTTGAGCGCGGTTATGTGCCCTTTGCAGGTCGTTTCTCGCGTCAAGCACGTTCGTTCGATTCAACGCTGTCCTTTCCCCGAGCCGCAAATTTATAGCTATTGCGAGTTGAGGGGACGAACGGGCTGCGCACTGCACCCGAATTTATGCACACGAACGTCCCTCGAATCAGTTGCCGCCTTCGCTGGAAGCCTGCACGCCCTCTTTAGTTGCTGCACGTTTGGAGCTGGCGAGGCGATTGGACTTTCGGCTTTGACGGAGAAGCCAGACCTTTCGAAGCTGCGTAGAACCCGAAGAAAGAGATCTTTATGTCCTCGCGAGTTCTCAACGTACGGTTGCGCGGGTTGTTGAACTGTGATAAAAAACAAAAAAGGATAAACATCGGTTATTAACATCCATCCCTGCCTTCCACGCCACGCTGGCGGCTGGTGAAAAAAAAATACTTAGGGTATATCTGTAATGTTATTCCGCACTAAAGTATCAAAAGCGGCTCACATATAGTTCAAGGCTGTGATCCCTCATTTACAAATTTTCCGCCTGCCTCCTTTGCCACAAAGCAAGTAGAGAGCCAATGCATGGTAGTACGGAGGAGTTTCGATCAATTATCATAGGCTTAAAGAAATTGGCAGGTGTATTTCGATATGCCGATCATCCGTCCTATGCAGAATTGCAATATATGAATTTTCATGACGTGGTCTCATTGGTAAACTCTGATTAAACACGTGACGTTACGTGGCCTGGCATCCCGCGACCTGGTCACATGCCGTCACGGTGTCAGTTCATGGTGTCGAATCAGGTCACGTCACAGAGCAGTGTCACGTGACCTGCCGTCCCGCGACGTTGGCAACACCTCCTAGACAGCTTTCAAAGCCTGCGCGTCACGTGACATGATGTCACGTCTCTGAGGTCTGCACGGGCGCTGATTGGATTCGAGTGCCGTGTCAGCCTTCGCGCGGGACTATATGTAGGGTTCGGAGTTTTCGGTTTAAACCGATAAACACCGATAAAAGTACGCCGAATCCATTTTCGGAAATTCGGTTTTAACCGAAAAAGGTCAGTTTGTAGGTTCGGCGTTTTCGGTTTAAACCGATAAAAACCGATAAAAGTACGTCTAATCCGTTTTCTAAAATTCGGTTTTAACCGAAAAAGGTCAGTTTTTGGGGCCGCGTCGAGGTGGGTGGGGGAGGGAGAGAGAGAGGGCTTTGCGAGGTTCGACATTGTGTGACGTCTTCGTGATTGCCCTCTTCCAAGGTTCAACATGCAACAAAAGAGGTCTTGGATTGGCCTTCGCGGGACATCTGTGTCCTTTCTGTGATCGGGCTTAGTGTGTCAAGTTCCCGGTCCCAAATAAAAAGTTCGGATGTGGGCTAGTATAAGGTTTTTCGCTTCATGCACTTCAGAGGACATCGAGGAAAGCCGTCAATACCTTTCTTAACACCCTCTCTCAAAGTTGCCTGTAGTTAAAAACATAAATACAATGGATCTTTTTTTTTGCCATTCTGCTGGGTCTTGTACGGTCATCGCCTCAGACGGTCACGTCGTCAGAATGGGAAGGAAAAAGAAGCGCGCTGAAGATTATGCCCGCGAATTCCGCAATTTTGAGGTGTGTCCTGACGGAAGTTGTAGCGAAGACCACGTATGTATATGTGTCGTTATTCTTTGAGTGATCACAAATATCACAACTACAAGGATCATCTGATCCGGTCTCCGATGGTGTTTCTTTCATATTCACCGAAAAAAAATGGTAAACGTTTTGGGGAATAAATATACACCGAAAAAAAACCGAGAATTGAATTTTAAAATAAACACCGAAAAAAGTACGCCGAATTTCGAAAAAATAAAAACCGAAAACGCGGAACCCTAACTATATGATAGGAAACGCGTCCCACGCGAGACAGCTGACGCGGCACTCGCATCCAATCAGCGCCCGTGCCGGCACCCCGAACGTGACGTCATGTAACGTGACGCGCAGGCTTTAAAAGTTATCTAGGAGGTGTTGGACGTGGTCACGTACCGTGACGTCATGTTACTCCACAACTTTACTTACCGTTTGCTTTACTTCGTTTCATCGTATGTTATGGCGCAGTGTAAAGCTAAAAGATATAAGGACCCATACGCGCAGGGATAAAAGCACGCGATTGAAACGCGCTCACTGCGCAAGATCGGTTTGGCCGGCGACAACACAGGCACAAAAAGCCGGCTCATTTGTGCCGTTGATCTTTTGATTCAGATTGATTGGTTCCATAAGCTGTTTAGTATCGGCTGCGATTTGACGTCACTTGACGTCACATGACGTTGGGTCACGAAATGTGACACGCACACACGCCACGGGTGAACACGAAATATGGGTAAGCTCCCGTTTCTTGATTAAATCTGGGAACCCCTGTACTGAGACTATGTGAATGTCATGTCACGCATACTCCGTCTCGCGTCACGAGTAATGTTACATCATATGCTCGGTTTCAGCTTAACTCCAGACGCAGCCGCCGACGCGAGGTAATGGCACCAATCAAGCAGCGTGAAAAGCGCAAGTTACCAGGCCTTTTTTGTTTATGATTGGTTCAGCGATGATAGAACATGCACAGAAACATGACGAACACAATGATGGTGCACTTTTGACGCCGTCTGATTGGTCCCAGCAGCTCGAAGCGTCTACTGGTCTGTTCTTAAGGTGAAACGAAGTATAAGTACGGCATTTTTGGGGTTCAAAAATGTATTTTTCGTCCCGTCTACTCCCTCGACGTAAATCGATTCGAGTGACTCTCGCAGCGTGAAAGAAAATGGATGCGTGTTCGCAATTGTTTATTGTGCGCGCTTCACGTTCCACGAAAGCTCAACTATGCAAACTGAAGGCAGTCAAACGTTAACGTAATAATCCAACAGCACTCACTGCCAATGACGATCGACACGAAGAAAATACGTATATGCAGGTGTGCCCAAGAAAATAAATTACAGGGTTTTTTCCACTGCGAAAATAAACTACGCATCGCGGAACGCCCATTCTTTGCCAAAGGGTAGCGCTGGAAGTCCGAACCAGATGCCAAAGTTTCAGGCCGAACAGATATCTTATCAAAAAAGTTACGATTTTCTGAAACTTTCAATTGTAAAATGAGGCTCATTTTCGCCCCTTTTTCAGTTTTTCCATTTTTCAATTGAAATTTTCAAAAATCACTTATAACTTTTGAAGGTGATGTCGGTTCGGACTGAAGCTTTGGCATCTGGTTCGGACCTAGCGCTACCTTTGCCCGAAGAATGAGCGTTTGGCGATGCATAGTTTATTTCAAGAGTAAAAAAAGAAAAACGTAATTTTTTTCGGGGCACTTTGTACATGAACGGTCAACGAATCAAACGTTGTAGATAACATTTAGAAAAAAAGAAAAAAAAAGAATGGGATACTTAGCCCCAGCTGTTGCCGAGATAAACCGAGGTCAACCGAAGTCGCGCGATAAATGATCCCTCTATTTAATTTGTTCCGCGTGAAAAATGTGATACAGAGACCACGTGTCCAAAAATGACGTTGGGGGAAGCGTACGCGGGCTCGAGAAACACGGTCATCTGAAGGGAACGGAAGCGACAGTTGGGATTCCCGCTGGCATCCCTGGCCCCGGCGACCGGACGTCGGCGCGTTTCAGTCCTCGGGATTATTCCTGGACCCATCTGTTGTTCCCTCTTCCCTTCTCCCCGATTTCCCCCGAGCATCATCCCTCTCTCCGCTTCTCCCCTCCATTTTCTAACTCCCCCCCCCCCCCCCAACCCCGCAGGATAGAGTCTACCACCCGCAGTGGCTTTGCAGAGTGGCCAGACCGCTTCATCGCGTGGGGGAAAGGCAAAGCCCATCGGGAACCTAATCCATCCTCCGGAAAAGTCAAGCTGGACCCCGGTTTTCCCAGCGCAGCAGCACCGACGTTCAATACGGCGGCACGAGTTTGTAATGGTCGTCCCTTTTACCCCCGGGCAGCACAAAAGCGCGATGTCATAGCTGGCGCTTGATTGCAAGACGCCCTGTGCCTCAGGGGCTCTTAGTGGTCCTGCTCTCCCGTCTTCCCAGCACGTGACCGTGACGCATCGAATGAATGACCACTCCGTGAGGGCCGCGTCCCCAACCTGGTCTACACCATCACCAACAGCGACAGTTCTATGATCTCTAACTGGTGCTCGAAAACCGAACCATGTCTCACGCCGACCTTCTCTCGAGCAGGTCCATCCATCGACCACGTCATGGGTCCTGGTGGTAGCGATGGGCCGTCTGTTTTGAAGGGCGCGCGCGCTTGCAACCAGCCTCCAGGAAAATCGCTCCCCCTTTAATTACTCAGGGACACTCGACGGGGGTTCGTGCTTGCCCGGTCAAAACGGCGATTTGATCAACAGACGAGGGGGCGGTCACGTGGGCGCACGGGCGATCACCCGTCGTCATGCCTCATCGGAGGAACGGACGGACAAGTTCCGTGTTTGTTTGCGTCCGTTTTGCGAGTCCGGTTCGTTAGAGTCAGAGGCGCGCGATTTCTCACGCGCACGCTTCCTTCTCTCCGAATGCAACGCTAGCGCCCCTTTTGTGTAACAAAGGAACGGGTGGATGCAGAAAGGCACCGCGCATTGTTCTCTGCGTTCGGAAGGCGTTGCTTCTGCTCTCCTGCGCGCTTGTTGTGTTAACGTCTGCGGGGCGCGAAGCGCGCGCGGGGCGCATTCAGGCCGGCCGGACCGCCGTCCGGATTCGAGGTGGGGTTTTTGTGAGGATCACGACGAGGATCCAATGCAATCAGCAATCGGTGGAAGTTGGGCCAGATGCGGACTGGTCCGTGAAAGCGCTCCTGGCTTTGTTGGTTCGGCCCGGCGTTCGGCGGGCAGCGATGCGTGCAGGAACAATTTGCTCGGTTGCAGCGGGAGGTCGTGGCGGAAGCAGACGTCTTCTGCCCGGCTTTGCCACGTTTTGTTTTGTTTGTTTTTGTTCTTATTATGGCCACTGGCCTGGCAAACCTGCAGCTCGAGAAGGAGGTTTGGCACTAAAGCGTCCCTCGCCGCTGAAGGCTCATTTTAAGTCTTATAAATCACAGTTCCCCACTTTATATGGTATTTTTATTTCGTTTAAGTTTTCTTTAGTTGTCTCGGACGAAATACCCTGTTCGAGACGGGAACGTTTGTGGCTAACCCGAGAGCTTTAATTTGGAGCGGCGTCTGGCGCTGCAACTAAATTATAATTCCCGCAAAAAAAATGTATCTACATATTTGTGTATATATATATATATATATATATATATATATATATATATATATATATATATATATATATATATATATATATATATATATATATATATATATATATATATATATATATATGAGAGAGAGAGTGCCATGCCGGGCCTGTGAAAACCACAGTTCAGTTCACGGGTCAGTTTAACCGATTTTAGAACGAGCTTATCAAGCTGGCTGACTGACGTATTCTCTGTTTAGAGTAAGCAATTATTCTTTCTTCAACGGTGTTATTTGGCACAGGAATCGCCAATAGCGAGTATTTTCTAATTGGTTTTGAATGTCCGATACCACACCAAGGGTCCAATTTCGGTCACCGCGAGGTCGATATCTTACTTGCCTTTCGCGGAGCGAGCGAAAACATAGCGTTTGTAGACATTTCATCTGCTGACGTATACGCCAGTTATAGGAACCCGGTTCGTCTGCTACGAAGCGTCACTCGCAAATAGAATTAAAACCAGTGACGGCCATTCTGGCAGGCTGGATCGCGGATCAAGGCTTGTTTTGCTGGGGTCAAATAACACCACCGGTAGCCGTTGCTTGACACAAGCAAATGCAATGAACCATAGGGGAAAAACGTGAGAAAATTTGAATTCTCTCATTTGTCTTATTTATTTGTCTTACTATTCCTGAGAAACCCGATAAACGTTCCGTCTCAAGACACTGAACACAAGCTTCAAAAGGTTCATTTTTATTCATTCCTCCCATAGACTTGCGAGTATAGCCTGGTGTCAAGCAATGACCGCCGGTGGTGCCACCGTCGGGCTCGCGATCCATGATCCAGCCTACTAGAGATCAGTGAATAAAACAAGAAAACACCGTACGTCCTCTGCTAACAATCCGTAAAAAAAAAAAAGGTTAATCGTCTGCTACGAATCGAGCGCCACGAAAAAAGTGAGATTGGAAGCAGGTTGAAATTGTGATTGTCCGCTATTTCGCGTTGGAGATCACTGACAACCTGCGCTTCGCTTACAGATCTCGAATTGATCTGCTGACAAGCTGACATCAAGCGGTAAATGAACTATCGTTCTAATGACAAGCATATGCCGGAGGCCGCGAGACGCTACTCGCTATTTGTATGTTGGTGACGCGTTTTCAATAAAATATCGGCCGGTTGTGAACTCGCGAATGGGTCAAACATCTCTCATTGGTTGATTGCGCGCAAGCTGCGGCGACGCGTCCAATCAGCGGCCGAGAACGCTCTCGCTGTCACCTTGATCAAAATCGGACCCCATGCCGCACTTCAGAGCACGCATCGAGGTAAGCATGGGCTGTCTTCGAATCACGCTATGCGGAGAGCAAGTCGTCTGCTTTCTGCAGAGGAGCCGGTGACGTCAGCACGACGCCGAGCTCTGATTGGCTTTGATTGAAAGGATAGTGGGTGGACCTCAATGCACGCGCTTTGAGGTCTACCCACTATTGTTTCTCAACCAGCCAATAAGAGCTCGGCGTTCTGACATCATCGCAACCCCTGTACAGGAAGCAGACGAATTGCGCTCCGCATAGCCACTGAGAAGATAAGAACGGCAAGTCGTCTGTTTCTGAAGCACGGCTTCCAAGCATACGCTCGTTGCCTTCCACCGTGCTTTGGCTGCGCGGTGGAAAGCAACGCTCGAAGCTCGCGACACGTCGAAGCTTCATCAACGGTGGGAAGCTCGCTCTGAAGACGTGGGAACTCCTGGAGCTCCCTAGCCGTTCTAATCCTGCCAGTGTACTATGGTTAGTCTGCTGTCCAGAGGTGGACTCTGAGACACGTTGAGAACAACTTGTCTCATATTCCACCCCTGGGTGTCGCGTCGGTCAGCACCGATGTCTTGTATCCAAGAGGACGATGAAGGTCGCCACTCAATCGCGGTGGCAGGGTATTGGATTTATGTCTTCCTTCTATTTTAAAAGCGAGGAGGGGTGGGGTACGGAAGTCACGCATCTCACTTTCTTCAAAGTTTTCTGCAAAAGGAATCAAAAACACTGCGCGAGCTTCAGTGTTCAGTCGAAGTATTCTACGCCGTTCAACTCAAGCACAAGTGCTGCAGCGGCACGTCCACTCTTCTTGGAAACAGTATTGGGAGGCAAGCAGTATATATACACTTGTGGCGCTCAAAGTAATCACCCCTTACGCGGACAACGAATTCAACAAATACCGATTTTTGTTTGTTTGTTTAATCTGGGGCAACAAAAGTTTAAGTTTGGGTGTTGTTTTTTCTGCGTGCAAAAACGAGAGAAAACAGCTTCCCGGATGCTATCGATATTGTGAAAGAAATTGGAGTTACAAGAAAACAGAAACTTGGAAGCGGTAACTACCAGAATCTGTACCACTCAACCCACCAGCAAACACGAACAAAAGCTGAAAAAAATGAAGAAAAAATCGAGATCCATAGAAACAAATTCACTTGGATTCAGAACAATGCTTACCGCGACACATTCTCGAGAAAGTCCGGGAAAGACAAAACGAAAGCAAAACAGCCCCAAAAACCCCGACCAACAAACAGTGGCCCCCTTTCGCTTTTCACCGAGGCTCCTGTTCGGGACAGCTCTATTGACAGCATACGCACAAAAACGAAGACGAGAAAGAGAGCCAAAAGAGATCTATGGAAAGCACCAAAATGTTGCGGCATCGGGCGCGGAGCAGAGGATGACGTCAAAATCGTCGTCTCTTTCTCTCCCGGTCATTGTCTGCGTGCGCGGGACAGGTCGCTGAATGATTGAGGACGCCGCCGCTTGTCATTAGGAACCGCGTTTGTCCCCGACCGCCAAAGCCGGACTGCCCTTCTCTCCCCATCATCATCATCATCACCCATGTGCGTCGTTGTTTGTGCGTGTGTCTCTGTGTGCAAGTGCGTGCGTGTGTTTCCAGTAGTGCGCACGTTCCTCACGAAAACCCTTTGTCGTTAGGACACCAGACCACTACGGACCATAGAGTCCAAAAGTTCTAGACTACGGCCACAACAATCGCCTCGATCAACGGAAGCGACTGTTTTGTTTTTGCTCGTTGCGTAAGCGACGCCGCGGTCGGGCATCGCCCGGGGTTTCGTTCGCCTGTCATTTGATAGCGCCATTTTTGTTTATTTATTTCTTTGCCGTTTGGGATTGTAGGAACGCGCGACAGGTAGGGAAAGCTCAACGGCTTCGCCATCATCACCTCCGCTATTATGTCAACAACAACAACGCTAGGTGCAACAACAGAAGTCGTGCGTCTTCATTTTCTAGTTTGTTTCGTTCCCGATGGCTCAGCTTGTGTGTGTGGGTTACGTGCACGATTGTATTTCTTGCTTTCGGCTTTAAAACGTTTAAATCTAGGGAATGCTAAAGAATAAAAAAATAAAGCGAGGTGGTTGGCCCGAAGGTTTAGCTTAGGCTATGGCATCGGTGTTAGCGCCAACGTCGGCTCGGCTCGGCTAAAGGCTCGAAGGAAAGGCGGGAGTTAGTGGAGCGGAGCCCGGATTCGTGCCGTTGCAAATGGAACTTGGAACTGCTTTGTCGTGGTCTTTAGAGGAAGAAGAAGAAGAGGGTTTGGCGCGCTCCTTTCATTCAAGGCGCCGCATGTGCGCTCTCGACCCGCCAACGAAGAAAGCTCTTGATGGCTTCGCCGACGGGATTAGGTAGCGAAAATAGTTTTATTATTTTTATTTTTCATCTTTTTTTCTAGAGACGAGGATGCGGTAAGAAGAGAAGAAAGAGTGAAAGTTTCTACTGTCGTACGCTGCGAAAGTGACCTAGCCCAGCTAGGTTTATTTCGTTTTCTTACACGTTTTAACTTCCGTCGTCATAATGTACGTAGTTTGCCAAAATTTGCATACAAGATTTTTTTGTTTGCATTATTAGTTTTATTTTATTTTTTTATAGCAGCGTGGCAAGCGGAATTTTCGTCAAAGCTTCTTGAGTCGTCCAACCCGTATCTAAATCAGTTGTTGGTGTTTTTATCTGTGTGTGCGCGTGCGTAAATATGGGACATTTTATGAGGTTGGGGTTTGAACAAGGAGCGAAGTTTGTGTTTGCCCTTCTTCGTGTCATCGCCTCCTCGATAGCGAATCAGTCATCATCTCGGCAAACCGTAGAGCGGAGAGGTGCGATGTTGAAGACCCGCGCTTTACTTACACATGGCGAAGACGGCAGGATCCTTGCATTAGGTTTCGTGGAGCAGCAGCAGCAGCCCGTAGTCATCCTCCGTATTCTCGGAAGTTCTCCTGCCGCCTAAAACGTACACCCCGCGGACAGTATGAGTTGAAACACCTAATCTGGCCTTTTTCTGCGTCCGCGGTCCCCACATCCCTCAATATGTCAAACAGTCCGAAGTACATGGGACCTAAACTTTACATTCCAATCCTAGTTCGAATTACACACTCTCTCAAAAACTGGTAGGTCCACCAAAGAAGCACGAAAAACCGTTTCACCTCATATCATCCGCGACCGACGAATAGTTACTAATATAACCAACGAAGAACCGAATGATCGAGAGAACCATGCGATATTTATATTTAGGAAATATGAGAACACGTTATCATCACTCCTCAACATATCCGCCCCCCCCCCCCGGCCTTACATCGTTGCTTCCTGCACGTACCTCCTCCAGTCATGTTTGATTCACGCTGGCGACATTAACAATCGCCGAAAGCGTTCGTCCAGCCGTCCACCGTGTCATGATTTCGAAGTGAACAGCTAGATTTCGAGGGACGCACAATAGCAGCGGTCTATCTATGCTATAGTCAATCACAAGCTAAAAACCGAGTAGACGCTCCGCCTCCACCACACAATCGTGGCCTTCTACCGTGCTTTAGGCGACGCGTGCCACGCAGTGCAATCAAAGGCAGAAACCTCACGCTGGAGGCGGAGCACCCACAGTGTTCTTAACCTTTCACCGACTATAATTATTGCGACTAAAGTCACCGTGATACTATAGTCACTGACGACGTGAGAGCGGGCGGGAGGAACATCAGTTGCCCCGCTTCCAACGCGAGCTTCCTGCCTTCGGCCATGCTTTGGCGTCTCGTGCTCCTCGGGCGCGCTGTCAAAGCACGGCGGAAGGCGCGGAGAGCGGGCCGGAGGCCGGACGTTAAAGAAACACGCTCCGTCGTTCTCATTCTTTCGGTGATTATAATCTTGTTCCCACTCTACAAGACTGACCTAAAGCGAAGATCGATTCTCTTTACATTCGATACAGGTTCATGCAAGCAATTCCACAGCATACTAAAGAGGTTTTTTTTTGTTTGTTTTATCGGCTGCAATAGTTTGATGTCCGGGCTCGTTTCGGCACGCCGTAAAGTATGTTCGTGTTGAATAATGTCGGGAGATGTATCATGGAAAGCAAATACAAGGCTACATGTTAAAAGAGAAAGTAATAAAGAAAAGAAGAACGCGGCAGAGTTGTGGCTTTTTGAAACGTTCCCGCGCTCGAATGAGCATCCATGACGAAGAGGAGGAGGCGGCGGCAGCGGCGCTGAGGGGCATAAAATTCGAAAGTGATAAATCCTGCTCTCCATAAATTTTATTTACGCTCCGTCTCCGCGCCGCGCGAGGCATCAAGAGGGACACGAACACGCGCACATGCACACAGACAAAAAAAATAAAAATAAAATATATATAAAGATGTTGCAGCTCCAACACGTGATGACGCGACATCTTTTTTTTTTTTGTCTTCTTTTCTCGGTTCGCTTAATTGCGTGGACATTAATAACTCGGCACCGCTATAAAGCTACCGGGAATGATTACGACGAGGCGACAGACAAATTGTGGTTCTATTGCATTTCACTGCCGGATAATGGTTTTACGCCGTAATTAAAATAAGACCCTGCCTCTCTTCGCCATCTTCGGACAAAACAAGAAAAATAAGCGAAACGAAAATAAAACGGGAAACACTATTATGCTACTAATAAAAACACGTAGCAGGTTCATTAAAATTTTCCGCTTTGCTTCCGTTGGCGACGGCGGTGACGACGATCTCTTTTCTCCGCAGCAGCATCCTCGTAATTTTTTTTTGTTAAATTTAAAAAGCGTGTCATTAGGATTTTTTTTTTTTCGCGTGGTTGGAAGGGAGGAACGTGGCGGCTTAAATTTGTGCTCTATGGTATTCTTTGTGCGACGCACCTGCGCCTCACGCACATAAGAAAAAGCTTATATGGAAAGCACCGAAACGAAAATCTGAGCAAACTCATCGCTTGTCATGCGTTCGTTTTTATCCTTCTTTTATTATCATTACTAAAGTATATGTTTGGTTATGCATATATGATTAGGGATTTTTACTCGCGAGTGCACCGGGGGGCGGGGGGGGGTAAAAAAGACAAGAAGAAGAGAAAGAGGAGACAAAGAGAAAGAGAGAGAGGGTGAAAAAGGGGGGGGGGGGGACAAAGACCCTCAGAATTTCCGATTCGTCCACGTCGGCTCCCATATGCGCGGGAGATGAATTTTGACGGATTTGGCGCGGCGGCGGCGGCTCATGTTCTCGCGAGGACGTCGTCTACGAAAACATACGCCGGCCGTCGATCATCATCAGGGAGGTTCACTATTTTCATCGTCGCCGTCGTCGCCTGCCCCCTTTTCGCTCCGAGTGCTTCGTCAAGAGAGCGCACGCACGTAGAATTCGGTGCCGACTAGCCCCGAGTCTTTGAGCGGTGCACAATAACTGCGGCCGCCACCGCCGCACCTGGAAGAACCTTCGCTCCTGTTGAAAGTGCACCCACGGTGCGCAATAGACCTTTCTCGAGATTCAGTCTGGCAACTTGATCACTGCCATCATCTCGGCGATCTGCGCCACCAACTAATGGCGGCCTTCTTGAGACTGTCGCGTCTAATGTCGCGTGTTGCCCATGGGTCGCTCTTGTCAGGTTCTTCTAGCGTTGTGTCCAGTTGTCGCGAAGATACAGAATTATACGAAGGCTGATTTGGGGTTAAAACGAATACATGGGTTTATTTAACTTAGTTACAAGATATTCAACTGGATTAGGTATACATTTCGTAGGGGACAACGGGCGCCTCCCGTCCGTATCGTGCGCTGTCTCGGGGCTTACGATGAATCAGTGATGACTTTCTTCGCGCGGTGTCCACGTAATATGGATGGTCCCCTCCTGTCGAAAGCTTTGCTGTCGCCAAACTTTCGGTAACACATTATTGTGGCGTGTATGAGGAACGATAATTTGGCACGTCACGTCACACAGCAGAGCTTCGTGGGCTGTGCGATGGTTGTTGTAACTAAGCTCTATTGCATCAACGTTATTCGTGAGGACAAGCGAATGCACTACGCTGTGGACTCTGCTACAGTTCATTTGTTTCTTTGTAAATTGGCTGCTAGCACGCTCGTGCATATACATGTGTTGCTTAGTATTCCTGATCTTCTACAAATGCTTCCGAAATATGCGTTTGAGAAAACTTAATTTTTTTGGAAAGAAGCGCAAGCTGGGGTGCAGACGTCATTGGATGTCGTAGCAAACTACATTGGTGAAAAGTGCGGAGCAGACGACACTTGCGCTTTGCTCTACGTTCGCCCGCCGTCTCGTAGAGGATAACGTGACCTTTCGGACCACGTGGTTCGACGTGGCGTGGACGTGACTCTGACAACACAAGACCAATGTTGCCTGTCGCAACCAAAGTTTCGGTTTCGATATCTGCATGATGCTTAAACTAAGATTACACAAATAATATTCCACATTTCGCAAATCGGAAGACGTATGGCTGTTTAGTAGTGCTTTGAGAAATGGAATCACATGTATAAGCCTAAAATTTTTGGAATTGAGCGGAGTTTCCCTTTAATTGTAATCTTAGATATAATGACAAATAAACTGATTTGACACTCCACAGTACTATAGCTTTTATTTTTCTTGCTGGTCTGACCATTTTATGCCCGATCAATCTTTATTATATTTTATTTAACGCAAGAATATGACTCGATTCAATGGCGTCATCTTACATTAGATAATTAAAAGAAAAAGACTACATTTTTTCGTTTTTGGAAAAATCCCAGTATGTATTAAGCATGATTCATCACAACTGGAAATAAATATCAAAGTGGTCATTCTCCGACGGCTGCCAAAATTCAACAGCTCCCCCCCCTCTCTTTTTTTTTAAGGAAAAAAAAGATATATTTTTGAGGAACTTAATAGACTCCGAGACGCCAATATTAGAAACCCTCTCGAGATTGTTTTTCGAGCGTAACTCGACAGCGCCCGGCCTCATCGGCGTCGTCAAGATGGTATAGCAGCTTTTTAAACGAACCCTGACGAAGTCGGGCACTCTCTCGCGTGGTGGGAGAATACAACGACAAGAAGAATGGGCCCGGGGAAAGAAACTGCCGAACGGATGGACGGACGGACTGACGACCCGCTGCCGCGAGATGAGCGAGCCACAGAGAGTTGGGTGATGAAAACTTGAAGAATGGACCGTTCTTCGCTTCTTGTTTTTCTTGCTTCTTTTCGTCCCATGCCGAGACAAAATGAGAGACAAAGCCACGCCAACTTCCCCCAGTTCTGTATAGAAGCGAGCGTCGGTCCGCCAGCGGCGGCGGCGGGAGGGTTTCTTCTCCTTTGGAAACTTTGAAAGATCGCTGCCGGGCTCGCCATCTCTCCGGCGAATAGCCGCGCCAGATGAGAAAGGAGACGACCCGGAGTGATGCATCTTCCCAGCCCCCCCCCCCCCCCCCGAACCCCCCGCACACACACACATATAAACACGAACACATACAGAAAAAACCTCTCCCCACACTCGGCGACGTCGTTGCTCTTCTTTTCTTATCGCCGGTTTTGACCCAAGGTCTGCATCTCAGTCTCTCTACTTCTTTCTTGGTCCTTGCCAATTTTAGTTTCATCTTCCACCCTGCCGGCGCTAAAACGAACGCTGGGAGACATAAAGTAACAGCCATGAGATATACTAGAAGAAGAAGAAGGGACGCCGAGAGAATGAGACCCAAGTTGGGAAAGAAAAGTGCGCAGACAAGGACGGCGGCGGCTGAGACGGTGGAACAAGGGGGAGTGCGATGCGTGAGTGCGTGTGCCGTCCTGGCTTCCTCTGGAAATGGGTGTGCACACACAGGCAGCAGCAGCCTCGTCGTCGTCGCCGCCGCCGAGGAGCCGAGGCTACCGGGCGATGCCGCTTCTTCTTGGTTCCTTTCCGCAGTTTTCCAGATGGGCGTCCTGGTGAAGCTCACGACTAGATTCTTATCGCTCCGGGAGCAGCCATTTCTTTCTCTGTCCGCGAAAAGAACCGAGCGCCGCTTTTCGGAGGCGCTGCTACAACACCTCTCTTTATAGGCGTCGCTGTTCCAGCTCAGCTGCCGCGATCAAGGTGGGAGACCCGGAGCGGGGCTCGGAAAGACGGCTCTCGGTCGTCCCCGTCCCCGATGGATGTCTCCGATAAGATGCCCGTTTCTTTGGGGGCCTCCCCGAAGGCTTTGCTGACGGTTCTTCTCTCTTTTTATGGACAGACCAACGCTCTTTTTTGGGCGCTCAGGGGAGAATGCGGCTAAGATACGGTCTCGCGTAAGCCTATAGCGACCGCGGAGGGACCCAACTTTTCGGGGGATAAGCGGAGGGCCAGAATGTGAACTCTTGCCGACGGTGGTACAGCTCGGCGATTGTACGTGCTCAATAAGAAAAAGGGGTTTACCCTGTTTGTTGCGTTCTGCAAAGAGACCCTGGCAGCCCATATGGTTCGGGGGACGCCATCAGAATGTTCTGACGTCCCACGGATGTCCTTGAGACGTGCAAACGACATATGTGCTGCCTGGGAAGCTTCTTCCGAACTAAGTCGAGTTACGGGACGGTTTGAAAATGTCTGCTTGGGGTATAGACCTTTTCCTCAAGGGCGCCGCCATCTTGAAATGTCGTCACTTCCAGTATGGGCGAAAACATTGTTTTGCCGTCCCACGCCAACGGAATACATTTAGAATATAAGTGTAACCGTTACCCATTTCCGTTTTGCCTCCCCTCTCTTTTTTTACTATTTGCAGGTTGAAATGTTTTATTATTTTTTCGTCGCCCATACCGGATATGCCTCTCAGGTGGCTGGGGACGAGAGTACAGGAGAAAAGGTCTATACGGAGGAACGGATCACGAAAACGCCAATAAGATACTGGCCATTTCCAAGGTGTACTATCGTTTACTTATGCTGTAAATAACCAGAATCGTGCTCATGTCAAGTCGCTCAGCAGAGCCGTTCAACCTGGTTTTCGTCTCCTTTTTGCCCGAATAAGCTCTATCGCAGGTTACTGTTGATGTGCCTAGCGTGGGAATTATGTTTAAGTCTAAAAAGGATTGTGTAGTCCCTCCACTATGCTGTTGTGTTACGAGGAAAAGGAATCCGTTAGGATTGAGTTGTCGGCCCAAACAGGTTCGTTCAACCTGGACGCCTCTCTGTAATCACCACGAAGGCAACGACAATGAAAAAAAAAACAGAATTAAAATCGGCATTTGAATGGACGCGCTATAAGATGGCAACTCATGTTTACAAACAAACCGGAGCGCCTGGAGCGCCCCTAGCGGACGCCACCGGCGCCGCGCATGCGCGATGGGGGTGTGGGCAACAAGCTCGCCATCGCCCATAAACAAACCATTGAAATCCGATGTTGTCGGCGTCAGTGTGAGTCCCCTTGCCCTTTATCGCATTCGAATTGTTGATTCTACGTCTTCCTGGCAATGTCTGACTACATGAGCGGCGTCAGCGAAATTAACGAGGCTCGTTACACCGCAAAACTTCGCGTGAATAATCTGACATGCGGCGATTCATTCCGCGTGGACGCCGCAGAATGTACGCTAAAGCCTGATTCACCTGATGAGATTTCGCTCGCAATTTTCAGTCGCGACGTCGCTCGGGCTGCAAAAGCGTGAACTGTAGCTGAGATGGTCGACGTCGATACTGAAAATCGCAAGCAGAATCGGACCAAGTGAATCAGGCATAACATGTCGGTGATTGCCGCTGGTAACAATAATCAACATCTCCTTGTATCTACTGTTTACGACGAGCCTGCTTACCAACCTTCAAATTTAAGTCTTTTGAGGCCTGCTCTTACTTCTAATCGGAAGGACCGGGCCAACTTTTGGTCTACGGGCCGGCGTCGTCTAAGAGAGCAGACGACAAGCAGAAACGTTTGAAAGAGCAGACGACAGTTTGAACGATCAGGCGGCCGTTCGAACTTGAAGACGCACTGAACGTAGTCCGCTGGTGGTCCGCACAACTTGACGGTTTTCTGGCGTTCATGTTGGAACAAAATAAATAAATCTGATGACCACAAGTATCCGTGAATTCAACCCAAAGTGCTTCCCGCCCAAGCAATCGTTGTCCGACGGCGTCTGCTTTTCCCTTTTCACGGCACATATCCAGATTCTCGGACGAACCGAGCACGTGAAAACTGACCTTCCAACCTTTCTCGACACTTTTGGTACGGCCCCAGTCGCGGCGTTTTGACGAGAAGGAAGGTTTTTGTCTGATTCCTTTCAAAACAACACAGGAATACACGTCTGGCATGGGGACTTCTGCCCACAGCCCCAGACCGGAAGTGCGACCGGCGCGCCACCACCGCGCCGTGACGTCACAGAGATGAGTTCGTGTATAAGGGTTACGAAGAGCCGTAAGAACGTATACAGGCTCCTCGATCTACGGACAGAATGAAATCGTGTCCGACAAAACGACGACACGGGTCGGCAGTCACATGCGTACAATCGAGACAGCAAGCGAGCATTGTGTCGAGTCGCGCTGGCCATTGTGCACGAGAGAACGGGCCGGCAAGGCAGAAACAGCAGTGGCGGGAAGCGACGATACTCGGTCCCTGCAGCCCCATGCTCGCAGTGCGGTGGCCGCTATAGGCGCACGCCGGACCCATCAGCCGTGTCTCCCTTTCATCACCTGACCGCGCTCTCTGCGCGTGGGTATACGGGCGAGAGCGTGATCACGCGGCCGAAGGTAGATGTATGACTCGTCCAACGAGCACGCGGCTTCCTCGCAACTTTCGGCTCGGAGGTTGACGGAGTGAATAGGTATACTGAGAAGCGGTGGGAGACATTACTGGACGACCCGGAAGAACGTTCGTCCAGCAACTCGCCTTTGGAGACCTCGTAATCGCCGCTCTCTTCTCCACAGAGGGAACTGATGATCGTCGACGTCGTAGTATACCCGCCCAGATCGGACAGGGTCGGCGGTTTCATCGCCGGCAGCCCATAAGTTGCGCCTTGTGTCTCGCTCACCGTCTCGGTCTCTATCATGCGCGCTCGACTCGGCGCGGCGCTGCGGTAAAGCCCGCCTTTTGAATGATCCCGCAGGTCGTTCCGCTAACGGTGCCCTCGGGAATGCCGAAAGGCTTCTCCTCTCCCGAGGCGTCCTCCGAACACGAATGCACAACACGCGTGTTTGCGCGGAGGGCAGAAAGTGAATAAAACGCGTGAGAAAGCTTTTTCGGTGGCTTTATAGAACGACGTTTGAAGGCGAGCGCTCTGCGCGTCTTTCGCTTCTTGAAAATCGTATTCACCTCGGTATTCAGTATACTCGAATTCGGTTCTTTCATACTTTTTTTATTTTATTTTTATAGTCGCACTGTTTTGAATTTAAGATTGTCAACCTTAAAGTGGTATTGATGGTTTCTGTTCCGTCGAGTTCGTCTGGTTCTGCACTTCATGAGCCATCGATTCAATGTTCGTTCTCCTTACTGTGTTTCAGTAAGAAGCGTCCACTCCAGCCGTTTCTTCGGGAACAATGGGTTTGTACAGATTATAACTTATAAGACAAGTTTGATTAACCTTCGCTGTCTGAAACCACAAAAAAACTCGTTGTCACTTAAAAAAAAAACCATAAGAAAAAGTTGTGCGTTTATTTTTAAGAATTGTTTTTATAACTTACAAGGTTTGGATGTTATACATGGTTTTATCGCGGGCAGCGCCATCTTGAATGCTGTAGCGCCATCTCTCGGGCGTTAGGCTCAACAGCCGAGTTGAACTGGGTTAAAGCACTCCTTTGGGCGCTGCTGATTTAGTAGGTGCGGTGAAACGCTAGTAATATTTACCGCAAAGTGGGGCTTGTGTGTTGTTGGGTGGGCTCACGTTTTTAAACACTCTGTGCCTGTTTCGTGTTCGGTAATATGGCTTCCGCCGGTGCGGCGATGCGTGCAACAGCGGCAGCGAACGCGGCGGCAGAGAACGCGCCAGCGATCGAAATGGGAGGTGAGTACTCAAAACTGCTGCATCAGTTAACAGAAAACAAATTTGCGGTTTCCTTGAGGTTTTTCGTTATTGTAGGTGCAGTACAACGAAAAGGTTTCTGTCGTTCCGTGTCCACCACAACACGAAAAGGAAGACGCGCAAAATAAGAGTATTGCTTAAATGATCGCAGACAGCTTCGGCCTGCTATACACATAGGTTTATACGGGTAAAATATTTAACTGGAGATCACGTGTCGACGGGTGCGTCTTTTGTCGAAAACTGAACACAGCAACGTCGAAATAAGCCCATTGCAAGCGTGGGTCTATTAGCTGTTCAGCATTTTGAGGCATTCCAAGTTGATCTTTATTACTACCTACGTGGTAATAAACTGCAAAATAACAAGCCTGCAAGTCGCGTTGTGACGGTTAACATAATTTAACGGTTCTCTGCTGTTGTGCAGGAGATCGCTATTTAAGAAAACAGATAAGGACACCCACGCTCGGTAACGGGATTCAGTCTTCACCTACTAAAAGCCCTTTATGAATCGCAAATCAAGCATATGCTTGGCGGCGGCACGTAGTTCGTTCTTTGCAAACGTCGTCGCGGAAGCGCGAATTGCAAGAATACCGAGAGAAACTTTGCAAACTAAAACAGCAAATCTCGAAATAAGTTGCGCTTACCTTGCGATCGTAACCCATGTTGAACGACGGCAGAGCAACGAACTCGAAGCTCGCTCCAGTCACGAAATGTGGCCAGCACACTCGAGAATTTGGCAAAGGGCTAAAGTATTTTCTGCTTATTGAAGCAACCCACTGCTGTCGGAGGTCCTGGTCATGTGGGGAGCGATAAAACGTGGAAAACATTGCAGCTGCTCTCTCTCTGGCCGGAATCCGAGCGCGGTATAGAGGTTTCCCGATATTATTTTACGCTATCGCCGGTTGTTCGCACAACCTTACAACCGAGCAATGGTACCCTGACGATCGACCGGGTGGGGGTTGTCGTCGAATCCAGTAGATTTAATTACATCTAGGGAAGCAAAAACCGAGGGGGAACTGCGGGCGATGCAAGCGACCGTCGGGCATCGCATGCATCCAAGGCACACATTCGGGGGTTTCCTTTGCTTCGCATAGTTCAGCGAGGAGGACAGCGAGCCGGTAGTCTTTTCCCAACTCTCCATCGCCCTGTCTCAGTAAAACAGTCTCAGTAAAACAGGGAGAAAAGTACTATGCCTTTGCATGTAAAACGAGTGAGCTTTGATAAAGCAACAAATAACTGATATTAAGTTCACATACAAGTATTCAAATTCACCACCTAAATGGAAAAAATAAGTAAGTCCCGCTTGGCAAATTAATTTTGCTGCCGTTCTTGAGGTGAAATTTGAAAACGAGTAGAGGAGAATACGCTTTTCTTCGGTGCCTCTTTTAACACCAACCCTCGGATTAAATTTCTCAAACGTCGACGCATTTTCTCAAATATCCGAAGTACCCCTAAAAGTTTACCTTTCTAGTCCAGTAACAAAAGGCATATATTTATTTTAATTCTAAGCATGCACGAGCAAACTTATCTTAGGCACCTCGCACCTTGTATATGTTTGAATTGAGGCTGATTATGAGAGCAGTTATTCTATATACGGCTGGAGACTAAGAGCGGAATAGATAAGAGCGCAAGGGGACGTCCTAAGCTCTGATTGAACTTCTAAGTGATTAGTTCGCAAACGCAGAAGGTAGATTCATTTTGTTTCTACTCATTGTTCCGACGTGTTCAACCGCGTTGAAACAGTCAGTAGAAAAATGTATGGGTATCATTCCCTCGTACGAAAACGTGTGAGTACAACGTTAACCTAAATCTGACAGTACACTGACTATAACAATAAACCTGTTAAATTTGCTCCTATCAGTTTATATGAAACGTGCTCCTAAAGCAAAATTTCGTACATATACTGAAATGTGAAAAGAGTCACGATTAAAATAGCCGTTTCTCCTTTCCATCGATTGAACTCGTCTTTCTGCTCATTGCGAGCTTTTTATGAAACTTTTTTTTTCTTGCCGGTTTCCTTGCCTCAGTTTTTGCTTCTCCTCTGTGTGACTAACCAGCCCAAAATTTGAGGGCACAAAGAAAAATAAAAGCAGCCAGGGCTGACTCCTGGGCATCGATGCAACCCCCATCAATAGCTTCTCTCAAAACCTTTGACATATCACGCTTGCGTAGACAACTGGATCGAAAGGTTGCGAATGCATTCTCGGGCTAGCTCGAGGAGACACTTGGACCGCCCAGGCGAAAGCAAAAAGAGCACCGGACGCCGGAGCCTGTTTGCCCGCATCGACACCCAAGTGGGCCAAAAGGGTGACGATATTCCCGAGCCTTTTCCACTCACGTGAGAGTGGGGAGCCCCGCTGTCGAACCAAGAGCAACAACACCAAAAAGCAACAACCCCGGAGTGGGGTCAGGCCCCGCGTTGGCGTTGCACCGGGGGCCGGCTTTCCCCTTCACCTTAGCCGAGCGACCGACCCGGGTGGCAATCAATTATCAGTTCCCGTCGAAGCCAGGGTCGCCGCGGCTGCATGAGCGCGACACACAAGCACGCCCGTGCAGGAAGGGGAAGGAACCCATAAATCGTTCGCTGTCCATCTGGGAGATGAGTTTGGCCTCTCCCGAGCCGTCGGCCTGTTCCTCTCTTCGCTCGTGCGTGTGTGTGTGTGTGTGTGTCTGTGTTTAGAGTCCGCCCGCTGCATGGATTACGCGTCGCCCTAGAGACCGAGACAGATCGGGCGTTAAGCCGGGCGCCGGAGAGCTGTCCTTTTATGGATGGGACATATATTGCCGTTGTGGACGAACGGGCTACTTCTTCCTTCCCACGACCCCAACTAGTCGTTGGTTCTGCGCTGGAACGTTGTTTTCTCTCTGCTTTGACGGACCCTGTTGGTTGGAGTGTTTCTGCGTATACGTAATTCGGGGGTTTGTTCCTGCTCTGAGTAGTGCTCCCGCTGCTCTCGTGACTCGGCGCGAGTGTTGCAACAATCAGAGTATTTGTGATCACGTACGTGACTGGGTCGTCTTCTCTTTTCTGCTATCTGTCTCCGTATAGCTCTCAGCTTTTTCTTTTGACCGGGTGTTTGCAATTCCGCTGCGACTGACCTGATCGCGGTATACAGGCTGACCTTCGTGTATCTAATTGCAATCGGAGCAGTACTTTAAACTTTCCCCTCGGAGTGCAGACCATTGGTGAGTTCATGGGTACGTATTCAAAGATTGAAACCTTCGACTACCCCAAATCACAACATAGACTCTGCCAAGAAAGACGATTTCGTTAATTCAGGGGATTGTCTCCGCTTCACAGTCACGAACAGATTTCGCTGCACCGTTCTATAAATATATTGGTCAATCGCAGGGTTCATTTTCTTAACCACAATAGACAGCACAAAAAAAGGTTTTAGGTCGTGACACACCAGCGCTGACTTGCAAATGAGGCTTGTTAGTATTCATGACCAACACGTAGCTTAACTAATCCACCTTTCAACTTTGTTTCCACCATTCAGCTTTCCAAATTTCCTCATTGTTGCTTCTTTTCTTAGTTAAGACGTCATCGTAACGGTTAGCCCTACTATTTGAATCACTGCACCAGTACCCCTAAAACCGAAAGCATTATATGTTTTCCAGATTGTGTGAAATAAGATAGGAAAAAGGCACAATAATTACTCGCGTTCGTAATAAAGGGGCAGTTTTCTACGTTGGGTGCAAGAACCTAATTTGGCTTCTTATGTAGTTTTCATTGGAGTGCGAAGACTATGAGCCTGCACTTGACAAGACTAGTGAACAGATCAAAGCAGGTATCACTCCTATTTCTTCCCCGAAAGAAGACGGCACACTAAAAAGTATAAGAATGTCGCATATATCGTTTAATCCCGTCAAGCGAATGACCTTTATGTCTCCCTCAATGGCCATTTGGAAACTTCCTCGAGCACCGACCAAATGGAACCTCCTAACCGACGACAGCCGAAGTTCTAGTGACCCACACCGCACAAAACGCCGCAGCGGCATCCAAAACGCCACGCCATGCGTGTCCACCGAACGCTATTCTCCGCCGTCGTATACGCATACCCCGCGCTACAGCGAAACACGGGTCTATGACGAATGCGAGACCTGCATCCATTCGGGCACCCGCTACAATGCGACTGGGAGAACCGCAACGACCGTTTCTGCCATGTCGATGACTCGAATATGGTGCATGCGAAGGAGCTGCACTTCCTGGACTTTTTACGACTCTCCGACGGCCGCTTTTGGATCCAGAAAAATCTGAGACGCTGCTACAGAGACGAAGGGGCGGGCAGCAGCGGCCGCCATGGAGAGAGACGGTCGTGCCACGGGACCGATGGTCGTGCGCGATAGTTGCCGCGCGCCCCAACGTCGTGTCCCGCTGCTGCCGGTGAACGAAATGTTCGACACGCAGCGTTGATTGTCCTCGCTTCGGGTCCAACGGCGTGAGACCATTATCGTTCGGTGGTCGTGTGCGGAATGCAGTTAATGTCGTTTTGCTGCAGCGATTGGCCGCCGTTTGCGATGAGTGCCGCAGAAACCGTTGCTCGCTTTTTTTTTTTTGTTCCTTCTTTCCTTCGCTGATGTGTCTTCGCATCCGGTTTCTAAGAAGGGGCGCCCCGTTGAAGTTTTGTTCTTGCGACGAGATATAATTTTTATTTTTTGGGTCCTCTTTGTTTCGTTTGGAAGCCGAATAAAGGAGCGTTGGAAGACGGTGGTAGGAGGAGGGAGGAGGCGCCGTCGTTTCGGGTCCCCCGCGTAACGGATTTATGTCGGACTTTCAACCGAGATTGCTTCATTTCGGAAAGGGTCCTTAGAGAATTGGAGCGGCTACCTTCTTTTTATGGCGGCGCCGTTCGTTATCTAACAATACGAAGAGCATTTGCGTCGATCTCGAGAATGTCTCTCTTCTCTCCGTATAATATATATTTATTTTTTTCACTCCCCGCTTTATATTAAGGGTCCCTCGAGCGATTGTCTTCTTCATGAAGTTTCTTTATCGACCTTTTATTTGTCGCTCCAGTTCATCTAAACTTTATGTGCGCGAGAAATCATAAGATATAATATTTATTCCGTAGTAAAATCATTTTGGATGGTTCAGTCTTTTAAAGCTCAAGTCACTCCGCACATACATCATATAAAAGACGCCGTGTTCGCTGCGGACGTGGTTGACAGTACTGAATTATGTGCGATCACGGGTCGAGCATGTTCGTAGCTGGGACCGGACATTCCATCGAACGCCATTTCGTCGAACGCCGTTTCATCGAAGCCGTTTCATCGAATGCCGTTTCATCGAACGCCGTTTCATCGAACACCGTTTCATCGAAGCCGTTTCATCGAACGCCGTTTTATCGAACGCCGTCTTATCGAACGCCAGGGTGGCATTCCCGCTTCCTGAAGCTGGTCGGAGGTGCCCATCCCGGGTTCTGGAAGTTTTTCACTTGCCTCGCCGCAGAACATCAACTGACGGAAGACAAGCTGGAGGCGATGCTGAGTTCCCAAGAGCCTCCTCGCCAGAAGAAGGCCATAGTGGCAAGAAATGAGAAGGTCCGCCTTTTTTTATGAGAACAGACGGAGCATGGCTGTGGGGGACTTTTTGAGAGCAATTGCTCATCATTTGAAACGGTGAATGGCTGTCGCACGAACACATGAGCCCCCGAAAGTTTTCCAATAAAATTTGAAGTGACGTACTTACTTTTGACTTCATTGAGTCTTAGAACTAAAAAAAAAAATGTTTCGGTGTCGTTTCATAAATAGCACCTCAGCTTTAGCTAATGCAAGCTTCGGGCAGTAAAAAGTATCAATAGAAAGAGACATGAGAGGCTAGGAGGCTCACATGGCTAAAGTTGTTGCTCCTGCGCAAAACCTAAGCCGCCTTCTGGCCTCCATGAGTTGGAGTGCGCTCTTACCGGGAGTGCGACTTCTTATTTATTTGTTACAATACCCTCAAGGCCCATCGGGTAATACAGAGGGGGTGAACAGATAAGCATAATATGCGAAACAAACATAAAAATCGGTACAAATATCCTCATGGGTTACTTGCATCAAAATAAATTGTAACAGCTACATGTTTGGACATTAAAAAACCTGACGATGAAATGGGTGAATAACACGAAAATGCACTCGATCCGGGAATAAAAGAGCATCTTTCACACTTCTTATATAAAAGACATTCGATGAAACGGCCGTCAGCGATTCGATGAAACGGTGTTCGATGAAACGGCGTTCGATGAAACGTCCATTTTTTCGATGAAACGGCGTTCGACGAGAAACGGCGTTCGAATGAAATGTCCGGGAAGCCGCCACATGCGACATGATGCGCGGAGGGCCTTCGGAGTATCGATGTCAGCACGCATCCGACACATGTTACGATAGGTTCCCGGTACGCACGATCGCGCATCGTCGAAGCCTATGATGCGTGTATCGCGCATGCGCAATTCGTACCGGAGGGCGCATCCTACCGTATCGATGTTCAAAATCGGTCACCCAGCCACGTTGTCTCCATATCCGGTATGCGTTCCGGAAAAAAAAGCAAGAGATTATATCCCTGAATAAGTAAAACAGTGTAGAAGGATCCTAACAAGAACGACTGACGGCTGCAATTAAAATGTTAACACGTTCTACTGTCGAGGCGAGAAGAAAGCGATGTTTTCACGCATACCGGAAGTTCCAAAATTAAAGATGGCGGCGCCCACGTAGAAAAGGTGTATAGCAGTGCGGCCGCAGCTTAACGGTCTCCACTTGGAAGATAATTCTGATTCGTCACCGCTTCGCCTCGGTTAGTCTGACCATCTGTCCCTGGAGGCTACGGGACGCGCCACGGCGTGCACTAATGTTTGTTTTCCGAGTAGACGGAGGGAGTGAAGCGGGGAGGTTGTATGCCTGAGGTGAGGGGTGCGGGGAATCACCGGGGGGGGGGGGGGGGTCGCGTGATGTCCACTCTTCTTCGACACCCACCGACCGACATCACCGCTCTGAAATGAGTTTCTCCCCCTCAACGTACCACACCAGTAGCTCCACCAATCCCACACAAACACACACACGCACGCGCGCACAGACACCATGAGGTTCAAACAAGCGCAGACCGCGGCGCGCGTATTACCCGTGAAACAGCGTTGGGTCGCTTCGTTCCTCCTGGTATTTATTTACCCGCACAAGACCAACCTGATGGTTGTGACCACCACAACCGCCGCTTCAGAACCTCTCGCCGCCAATCATGACCTCCCTTTTTCCTCCGCCTCCATTTTCACCCTGGTCTTTTTTACATTTACTTCTCGCTCCTTTGCTCTTTAAAACTTTTTTTTCCCGGCAGCTAAAAAAGAAAACACAACCCGTCTTTTGTGAGAACCCTGTCTCCTGGTCGGTCAGCCCAGAGGGTCAGCCAGGTGCACGGAGACATTAGAACCGTTCCCCCTTCCCCTGTTCCCCCACCCGTGTGACGTGCGTGCGTATGTGCATGCGTGTGCACACGCGTGTGTTCCGTGTGCGTGCGCGGAAAGGGAGTACTTGTCCTCCTTCCAGACATCGGCACGAGGGTTCAACACCGGCGGGACCGCCGCTGTGTTCCTTTCCACGCCCAGAAACCCATTGAGCTGCGGTAATTCCGCTTCATCGCCCGCCGAAGGACCCGTACGTACGACGGCGGGCCCGTCCTGTTTACCTTGGTGTCGGTTTTCGCACCGCTTTTTACGCCTCCATTTCCTCTCTGGAATGGGGCTCTGCTGCCTGTGTGCGGACTTTTGTTTGATTTGTAGCCTCCTCCTCTACCTCTCCCCTCTTTTTTTTTTTTTGGAGCCTGTTGTGATTTTGGTGATGGTGGCGACTACATACTTTGCTTTCTTAGGTGGGTTTCTGTGACTGACGATGTAGGATGTGGCCAGTCTGTCCAAATTGAATTTGATGGGCGGCACTCGTCGCTTATTGTGTGTGCTCGTACTCGCTGCAAATACCAAAGAGCAAAACAAAATGAAAAATAATAACAACAACGTAAGAGTGGGTGTGTTTAATGCTAGACGGACGCGGTGAATGAAAACACAGTGACGGGAGCAGCGTTTGAAATCTGACGGTGGTTGCTCTCGGAAATCGTCCCTTCATTAGAAATGATACAGGCGTCTTTCAGTCATTGTCGCCAAAAAATTTACTGAAAAACGAAGTGGAGAGAGAGAGAGAGAAAGAGATCCCGAATCCGGTGGGGAGAGACATTGTGGCATTAAGAAAAGAAAGTCAAAATGTCGTGCCATCAAGCAGTTCCAGCAAACAGTAATTGAACGTGGTATTGATCTGTCCGGAGTTGTATAATCAATTCGGAGAGCTTTGCAGTGCAAATGCCGACAGTCTAGCAATCCGAAAGTAGAATTTGGTAACCTAAGAATCAAACGGCGTATACCTGCCATTGTCTGGACCGGCTTGCTAGAACAGCGTCTTAGCTGAGACTGGGTGAGAGAAAGCACCGCAAAGGCTGAGGCGGGCGAGTGTCTTGAGACGCAGTTTGAGTCCCACTCAGCTCGTGCGCTGGCTTTGGCAGTGCTTTCTTTCACTTAGTCTCAGCTGAGACGCTGTTTCTAGCAAGCCGGCCCAGGTACTTTACTCCGAGACTCTTAAAACAAACACGCAAAATGGTCGAATTTTTGTTTAGAAAGTTGGAAAAAATTAAGCAACTTGGAAACTTATGCAAGCGAACTAATAAACGATGAACAGGTTGTGTTTGCGACAAGACGATCCAAATTTCAGCTTGCGCGCACCCGATTAAACTGGAGCGCGCACCCTTTCACAATTTAGAACGTCAAGAAAGATGAACGCACGCAGCTCTCTGCAGATTTCAAGATTTGTTTACGTAAGCATGGTGTGGCAACTAGGGCGGGGCATTTATTTGATCGGTTAACGGTTAACCTACCGATGAATCGGTTGGTGCTTTAGTTGCGATTAATTGTTTTAATCGAAAGTAAAAAAAGTAGACGCTTTCACCACGCAGATGGGGACGAGCATGCACATTTGTGTGAACTGCAAACTTTGGGTTAAATCTTTTACAGTTAATTCAAGATCGAAATTGTATGTTGCACCGTTTATCACACATTCAGCAATAAAAAAATTAACTTCACTTAAAAATATATATTGTGCATACAAATGAGCAAGACCGATTAATCGATTAATTAGTCTGTTAATGGGTGGCGATTAATCGGGTTAAAATTTTTAATCGACGCCTAGCCTCGCAACTTTGCCATTATATTTATTCCGACTACAGTAGCATTGGCCACGTGCCTATGACGTACCATAGCATGTGGACGACAGCTATAAGCTGTGTTACTTCACAACACGCATCCGCTGAACTTCGTTAAAGGGATTGTGTAACGATATTGGGTCGGAATTTTTCTCGCTTTACACAAACACACTGCCACTCGTGTGGCACTCGCACAGAACGAACGCAACTGACCTAGAAGCTTTATGCTTTTTTTTTTTTTGCCGCAGCATGGTTTTACGTTTAGAAATTAAGTATACCGCAGCATAGTTTTACGTTTAGAAATGAAGTATTTATTTTAGTCCCTCCTTCGTAAAACTTAGTGACACTTGGGGAACCGCAATGTTGATGTAGTCCCGTTGATGATAGTCAAATGCAGCTCAGGGATTGGACGCAGGTACTGCACGAGCACTCGGCTTGGACTCCTGACATTAATACTTCCACAAACGTGGGGTATTGCTCGCTGCAATGACGGAAATGGCCGAAATCTAACAGTTTGCTTAAGCTCTGTACGCTGCATGCATACTCTCGAGACCCCAGCGCGTGGTATGAGAACATTGCTAGAACATAATCGGCACCAGATCCCGTGGTCGCTTGTTCAAAGCCCGAGCTGCCAGTTAAGGCGGCGGATGCTGATTGTTTCTATCTAAGTTTAGTCCGTGACTACCGCTGCGCGTAGCGACAAACTATAACCTTTATTTATTGCAAGTAAATCAATCGTTGCACGGCCCATTTAATTGGAACGTGCAGAAGCAAGGCCGTTATTAAAAGCTCGAGACGCAATCAAACAAGATACAATAAAAAAAAAGACAGTCAGAGAATAAAAACAATATCTGAAAATGGTGGCAGCTGTATTAACCAAAAAACTGCTTCCGAGACAAATTAAAAACAAACAAAAAGAAAGTTCCAAGTCGAGAAGATGGTGGCACTCTAAGATGGGTCTCCGGCTGCAGTAGCCACGTGAGCCCGTACCGAGAGGCTCAGTGCCGTCGAAGTAATTGGGTTTGGAGGTCCGTCACGTCCCGTCCACGCCGCCTGCTGCCGACCGGAGTCTCCTCGGAACGAAGCCTCGACGATGATTGCCGTCGAAACGGACGTAATTCTAGGGCAAAGCCGTCGCGCGTCTGTCTTCCATTTCCTCCGCTGCATGGTGTTTAGGCCCCGGCATCCGCTTCTTTCGTCCGTCCTTCCCAGGAACGCTGGGTTAGTAGAAATGGGGCTGTTGCAGCGCAGAGTGATCTTCCTCGCGGAGTGCATCGGTGGACTATAGTCGGCTGGAGGAGGAGAGAAATCGAAGACGCTGTACTGCGCCATCGAGCAACATTTTCTTTATGAGAGAACGCAGCTTATGGCTCCGTAAGGTTCGTGGAACTTCGGTGGGTACTCATGGCACTAGAGGCAAAGTCTGTGATTGAGAAAGATTGCGCGGCAGCCAGCCGGGGTTTATGTGATGGTGTACTATTCTCAGCTTTGCTGATATGTACTAGTAATAAATGCTGTTCCGAGATTGGTGTTCTGTGATACGAATGCCGGGGCTGGTTTTATTCAGAACCAAGCTTTGTCTACGAAGCTTTTCATTATTATTATGTTTCCATGGATTCTCTGACCTGCTCCGGGCTCAGATCAGTTCGTACACAGAGGGTTTAGTGAGTCGTTTTGTGTTCTGGTTAAGGTTCGGACTTCCGGTAAGAAAAGCCAACAGCTCTAGGATATCCATATTTTTAAAGGCAATTCATCTAAGTGATAGGTCTGCTGCTCTGTAGTCCTACTTGCCAAAAATTTAAAACCGGAACGATTTGAGACGCATGTTATGTCTTCTACGAGGAGAAGCAACGAAAAGGAGACAGGGTCGAATGTCGTCCACAAAAATTTACTGCGTTTCCAGACGTGAACCGGCTCCAATGCTGCAGGAGCCGCGCCAAGCGGCGAGATCGTAAATTTATGTTTACGACGAGTTATACGTGCTCTCATTTTCTGCGCGTATGCGGATGTATGTTTTTGCGGAAGCGCGTTCTCTGTCGTATGTGTAGACAAGCAGAGGCTTACGATTCGAAACCCGACGTCAGGCAGCGTTCCCGAATCCCATCAAATACGAGTTAACGGCTCTCGCCGAAAAACACGACGCGAATTTCCCAGCACGTGCTCCTGCGTTCCGAGCGTTTAATTCTTTTTTTTTCTCGGATTACAGGAGCTGTTGTCGACGAGATTTCGGATGTTTGCTCACTTTAATCAATTTTATGCCAGCGTTTACATTGACGGTAATGTACGACTACGTTTTTCGTTCCTTCGTGCGGGCGTGCGTGAGTGAAACAAATAGTATCAAAATTAAACCGGTATCGGTTTGCTTTTTATACGTGGGATCACTTCTTTCTTTTTTTTTAGTCCAGTTGTTTTATAATGAAACTGAACTCAATGCTATCAAAAGGCTTTTTTTGTTTTTTTTTGTCGATTGATATTTGCACGCATGAATTAACTCGCTTCATGCTGTATACGCATATGGTAACATATACAGCGTTTTGCCGATTCATCGATTGATTGAAAATTAGTCATGATGTTTAAAACCTGAGACTGTGGTGAAGGAAAAATGAGAAGTCGACAAAAAAGGCACAGGAGAAGACGTCTCAAACGCCGCCTAATCGTTTATTTTCTCTCGCTCCTTATATACCTCACAACAGTATCGAATTTTAAACGTCATGACTGACTATCACCAGCTCGCCTGCACACTCGCTGTCTTTTGTTCGGAAGTGCCTTTTCAGGTTTTCTGTTTACGTATATGTCCTTCTTGAAGATGTCCACATCCGACTGTAGTCCACAGCATTTCACTGAGAGACGTTTTTGTAAGATCGCCAAGCATATTGAGATAACATGTAACTGTAATACCCTGCAAAAGGCAACTATAAACTTGTCCCTTCAATATATTCGTCAGTGATATGTTTTGCCGCCGACTCCGGTTAGCAAACTATACATGCAAAAAGCTGCTGTGGCAAAAGCATCACTTATATATACAAAACTAGCTTTTACTATTTACTGTTCTAATTGTGCCCCCCCCCCCCTTTTTCTTTTCCTTAAAAATAAAAAAATAAAAAGAAGAAATATGAGAAGACATTTTGATTGGCATTGTAATTGCATTTGATTTTTTTTTATTATTTGTTTTGGTGGCATCTTAGCAAAGTGTTTGCTCACGCATTCTCAGTCTGTGGTGGACTGGCTTCCCGACGGATGCATATCAGACAGCAATCAGATAGCACCCTGGTTTATAAGCACCATGCGCCTGGGATCCCGATTGAACGTCACTGATACCCAGGCGATCCAACGTTCTCGACTCCAAACCCAATACCTTATCTTAAGTGGGGTTCGCACGTAATACCCCAATTTTTTCAACTGTAATCATCCTCCTTTCTCAACGGAGAGCAGCGCAGAATAACCGCGTTGGCTTCCTTCGCAGTTCCCGCCGTGTCTCGGACGGGTCCCCATATCTACGAACTCGGGCAAGTCATTCTGGCAACTTCGAACGCCCATCTCGCGACGACCCCGATGAACCTTCCGGGACAGGGCGCACGTAGACCGAGCCGGCGGGCCTTACGTGTCTTTACGACGGTCGCGACCGATGAATACCCGGAAGACATTACACGTTCGCGCATCAGCGCCTCGATGCCTCTGCACGCCTATCCACACTCACATTGAATATCCCTTGTCCGCGCAAACACTTCCTCCAAGACGACGGGGAAGAGCAATAAGGAAAAGAAGAAGAGGCAAACCGATCGGCGACGTTATCCGCAGCCGAAAACACCACCCGGCTTTTGTCTTTGCAGTCCAACACACACCGCCTGTACTCCGTTCACCCCTGAGCTCACAGTGAGGCGAAGGCTATACGTGCCCGTTGGACCAATCCTATGTCTATCTTTCGCCACGTGACCGCGACAGAGAGAGCAGGCTCAGGTGATGAAAGGGAGGTGGTTGAATGGCCAAGCGAGCCTTCATCGCACTGTCAGCTTAGGGGTGAACAGTGTATAGGCACGCACTTGACGACGGCGTCGCGGCCGCTTTGAGGGCTTTCCAAAGGTCATTACCGCCTTCCATTTGTTCGCCATTAACCTCGACCTTCGACGCGGTTTTCGCGGGTGCGGACTTATTGTCGGCGCTGGTTTATTTCCTTCGTTGCATCACTGGCTATCTCGCGCCGTTTCAGCTGGAAGGAAGTCAGAGTGAGGGAAGTGTAGGAGGAAGGTGCAGAAATGCGGTGAGCAACAGTTAAACAATGAAAATAGCGAGGGCGAAACAGAGCAATATAAATCAATATTAAATTATACATTTGTTTTAATACTGTTGTAACAAGTTATAAGTAAATCGATAACTTGCAAATGCTCTTATATGTTGGTGTCTCACGCTCTAACTTGAAAGTGCATTGCAAGGATTACATATACTCGGGGTTACTTCGAAGTTGGAAGTTATTAGAAAAGTATACTTATTTTATTGCTGAATTGAAGACTAAAAAAAAAACTTATTGTGGCTGGACAAGGATAAAGATTTACAAGGCACAACGTTTTCAACAATACCACATTTAATATATATACAACGTCGAGAACGCGTATATGAGAGCCAATTCCCTCAAAACGCGTAGAACTGTACTGCAGTCCTAGCGGCACGTCCTCGAAGTGAAAATAGGCAGGAAGTTGGCGCATAATCTCAACACGCATGGAGAAGACACTGCTCAGATCCGTACTCATTTCGCCTTTCAAAACCATCATCAAGCAACATTGGCGGTCACCATCGTTTTTTTTTCGCTAGGTGGCGCAAGCTATTACCCGTTACAAAGAGTATAGCCATTAACATCCATCCATCGATCTATTCATTTTACTACGAAACATGTGATTGGACCCGAGCCATCGCCGAATGCCCGACGCAGTATACTCGTTCTCGATACGAGCTACGCCGAGTTTACGCCGAGTTTACGCCGAACGCTGGCGCAGAGTTCGTGTCTGTGTACATGCTGAGAGTGCGGGCCCCAGCAATGGCCGACTCTCATTACTGGCGCAGCAGGTACAAAAGGTTGCGCCCTTTTGTAAAAGGGTATATTCGGCAGTTAATTGTCTTTCTTGGTCAAACATTACACTGACTCGAATCGCTTCATACGTGCAATGCGAAGCTTCTTATAAAACAGCTCTTCGGCACACTTGTACAGGTATTACAACCGTCTGGGTTACTTTTCTTACTTTTCTTACTTTTCACTCGCGTTTAGCGTCTCCCAGAGACGACTGAAACGTTCGCTAAAGCATCCCGCTTGAAAACGAGTTTTACCACTTGAAATTGATATCGCATGTCAGCTGCGTCCAAGCAACCAAATCAACAACAATAAAAATAAAGCGCTCATTAGCGAATGCCTCGTTACTGCCATTCCAGTCATGTCCAATCTTTGGCTTCATCGACGCACTTTATACGTACAAGTACTGAGCCATCTATTATAGGAGTTTGGGATCCGCCAAATCGGCTGCAGCTTTCCAAGAATCTTTTGGCCATGACAGGAAACTTGTGACCCGCGATGAACCCTCGGGCGACGTTAAGGGCCCACTCGCTGGTCGCTTCACTTCACAACAAGACACGCTTGCCTTGCTGGACCAAGCAAAGCAACAGACACACACAAAAGAAAGAGGGGGGGGGGGGGCGTTACGCTACACTGACATCAGAACACTGTCAAGGGGATTGCTCGTAGTTTTTATTATTTTGTTATTTTTGTGTTAGCTCCCTCATTTGTGTATTTACCTAATCCTTTTTTCACGTTCTTATTTTTACGCTCCAGGCAGTCGGCGCCACCAGGACACCGAAGGAAGGAGGGAGGGTGGAAGAGACACTATCTCTGTTTGCCTGTCGCATTTAGCGTGTTTAATCTTCATTTTGGGACCGGCCGCCCTCTCTACGTGGCTTGTAGTTCACCCCCCCCCCCCTTTTACTTTTTCTGTTTTTTGTACGGTTGGCGGTGGTCCTTATCGGCATAGTGGGGCTCGGGGGCGGTAAGGAAAGATGGCCCTATCGTAGGTTTTCTGATTAAATGAAGTGACTCACGTGGAGCTGCATGATGGAGCGTGTGCCTGCGTGGGATGAACGGGGCGCGCTGGTTAGGCCTCTGGGAAAGGAACTTCTTTCCCTTCTTTTTTGTTTGTTTGTTGTGTTTTTGTTTTACGTTAGTGGTGGAAGAAAGTGTGCGTGCGCGGGCGTTTTTTTAGTGTTTTTTTTTTGTGCTGTGGGTATATATGGCGAGTCATTTGCTGGTGTCGAGCTTAAATAGGAAGTAATTAATTTTCCCATTTTTCCCCCCTCCTGCGAGCTCAGGCGAGCTTGTCTCGTTCTGCAAAAGCACCCGTGTACATGCGCGTCAGACTGACGGTGGTAAAAGAGCCTATTTAGTTGAGAAATGAGCAGGCTCGCTTCTTGTTTTATCATTTTTAATCTTGTGTAGTCCTCTAAGCACCCGTCTCATGGTGGCTTCCTCGCATTTACTGCTATTATGATTTATTTTTTTCTTGCGGGGTGAATTTTTACGAATAATGTCGACGAGTAATACCCACTGAGGAAAAACCATTTGTCAGTGCGCACCTTTTCTTTGTGTCTAAATATATTTATTCATCTTGTATACCCGATTTTCTGAAAAATAGGTATATAGCGCAGAGGGGCTCATAACATTATTATACTTTTCTTTCAAATCGCACTTCCTTTTTTTCTTTTTTTTTTGTTGATAGCAAGGAAGTGCGTCAAATGAGCGCCATTTGTTCGAGTGTGAAAATCTCCACCATTGAGCATAAATTTATAATTTTGGAAACGCCGCACATTAAATTCCTTGACTGAATTGTATTTTCCCGGCAATCTCCCTGAGCCAGAAATCATGCGGCAAAGGATTGGTGTTGTTAATTATTCAATAAGCAACGCTGAAAAAAATGATAATAACGCTTTTGATATACAGGGTGAATGACTGACAATAAGTTTTAAACAATTAAAGGGCACCAAATGAAAAATATTCCGTTGGAATAACGGTATCGACCGAGGTGGACGTCATGTACGAGCGTAAAGTGATCATTAACTCATAAATAACATTAAACAAAAAGTCATATTTCAAAATATTCGCTTTTGCTGGCACACTTTAAACCAGGATATTAAGATCGTAGAATAAATGACGCCTTTAGGGAGATTCACCACAGCTATCTTTAACTCAGACACTTTCCTCATACGTCACAAACACAGAAAGGCAAGAGAACGCGCCAAGAAAGAGTTCCACATTCTACAGCTTGACCGTCGTTGACGTGCACGGTGTCTGGCAATTATGTCTTTTTAAAATAAAATTAATAGGTAACTACCAGGAAATTGATAGGCAATAGGTCACAATTAATTTATGTAAATACTAAATAGGCGTTCCAACTTATATTCATCTGTATATTAAACATCACAAAAACGCTCAAGAGTGCTTTCTCTTTTTCTTTTCTTTTTCCAGTTTGTGTTAAGAATTAGAAGAATATAGAAGAGCCGACCATCTCCCCACTGAAGTTTATATAAAATCTTGCCTTCTTAAGTAGTAATTATGCAAAATAAAGAAACAACACGCGTGACAGGCTCGTGACAAAACAATGAATAGTGAAAATCAGTTCCCCAGCATCTCCATTCCGCAGCCAATGAGATGGCTGCATTCGCCGATAAAAAAATGCTCAAGAGCCAATCACAAAGCAAGGATCGTAAATTAACATAACAAGCCACATCCCGGCGTTTCTTAACCTGTCGACTACACTCTAAAAAAAGTCTGTGCGTCTACTTTCACGCACAACACTCGGAGAACCAATCAGCGCAACTTACGGAGGCAGCTCAGCGAATGACGATGCCGAAACATCTGTTTAGCCCAAAAACGCATAAGTTGTGACATTAAGCAATGCAAGCGTGACGTTTTGCATTGCTTAATGTCACAACTCAGACTGCGTGTTTTGCTCTAAACATATGTTTCGGCATCGTCATTCGCTGAGCTGCCTCCGTAAGTTGCGCTGATTGGCTTCTCCGAGTGTTGTGCGTGAAAGTAGACGCACAGACTTTTTTTAGAGTGTACTTGAAAAAGCGACGGGATAGGCGGACCCGGGAAAAGAGATTCTCAACAAAACCCTGCCCTTCGAAAACAGTCCTGCAAATTTGCCACCCACAGTGATGTGAGTTCTGCACCGCGTGCGCCAAACTACATCCCGCTACATTTCACCAAAATGCAGGTAATTTGCGCCAACGCCGCGCCAAAAGCTAATTTCATTGGATCCAAACAGAGCCTTACATAGTTCAGTCTTCGGTACACTGCCACATTGTTACGGGTAAACTTGCACGAATTTTCGACACTTTTTTCCTTTTTTTGTGTGTATCGTTTTGAGTAACGTGTGATTTGGTACGATCGTCGTGTCGAACATGACGCGGTACTCGGAAGTTTCGGGATATTTCTTATTGTTCGTGGTCTGTTCGGGAGGTTTAATCAGCAACGCGTTGAGTGCGCTTCTTACTGCCCGCTATAGTGTATGGTAAAAAAATGAGACGCGAGGCAAATTGCGACAGTTTGTGTTTAGCGCCATCCAGCTCCTAGACAAGCAATCGGGGTACGTTCAAACTTCGCATAGAGGTGCCGCGACTTATATACTTTGCATGTTTAAAATGTGAGAGCTATGGGCGAGAGTGTTCTGGAAAAAATAAATGCGAAGTTGAGGCTGACGTGTTTACCTCCCGCCAAAAAGGTGCGAAATTCAGCGCGAGGTTTCGCTTCGAGGCGTGCACCCCGGATGGCCCCGATTATTCTGGCAAGGTAAGCTTTAATTTCATTTCTACGCTTTATTAGCTCCATGCAGAGCAAATGTGAGCGATCTGTGGTTGAGTATTTTTTTAACAAAATAATTATTTACGTTACGGGATACGCGCGGGGCATAACGCGACAATCTGGCGTTCTATGACGCGCATGTCAATAACACACGTGTCTCCCTGGTTGCTCCTGAGCCATATTCTCTTTCTCCCGCTGTCTAGAATGGTCCGAACGTATAAAAGAAAAACAACGCGGGCTTCGCAGCGCGAAGGTGACATGAACAAAGCTCTTGAAAGTGTTAAGCAACAGCGTCCCTCCCTTTGCACTGCTGCAACACTTTTTGGCGTACCAAAGGACGCGCTTCAAAGGCGAGCCAAACGTCTCGGTGAATGTGAAGCTGCTCCACAAAAAACGGCTGTGCTACAGAAAAAGCGTTCTTTCCGACGTTTCCAGTTTCAAGAACATTTCTTCTGTACAGTAGGACAGAAAAAGAGAACAAGCAAGTCGGAGAGCAGCACTGTTCTAGCGTCCTGTACCCACAAGGCAAAGCTGTTGGCGAAAGCAACAAAAAACCGGCACTGCAACCCCCTCCCCCCCTCTCCGTAAAAAAAAAAAAAGAAAGGAAAGAAAAGTGAAACCGAGGAGGGAGATCATTAGTGATCCCCTGAAGAAGCGCGCAGCTTCCGAGCGTTCTGCAGACCGTACGGTGCACACCACAAGAGACTGGCAGTGCCTGGTATGCATATAGATCTTTGGAACCAAGCAGCCCCGCATTCATTATGGTTTGAGTGCATGGAAGGCAAGGAGTGGGCTCATGAAGAGTGCTTTGGAACTCACACAGTGCGTTTCGAGTGTTTCTATGGCAAAAAATAACGCATATGATGTTTTTTTTTAAGTGTGTCTCATTGTACCCCACTATGTATTTCATTTTGCCCCACAGGGTGGGGCAAAATGAGAGATTGTGTGACTTTCATATATTGTAGTTTTGTTTAATGTTTCGCTTGCTCCATTTAAGTAAAAATTACTGAGCATAAGGTAAAGATATCTCAAAATATCTCCATGCTGTGTTTATTTCTAAATAGTAAAATAATTTTTTTGTTTGTCATTGCAATGACAATTTTCTTCTTATTTTGCCCACCTCACCCTACACCGAGAAGCTGCACCCTCGGAGCAGAATTCGCGTTGCGTTGTTGTGTATGTGGCTTTGCCACAGCGCAACCTTGTGTTGAAGGGTAGAACGCCCTTCCAGGGTGGAAAACTACAAAAGTAAAAATCGTGTAAAAAAAAATATATATATATATATATATATATATATATATATATATATATATATATATTAATTTCCAACTGGCCCAAATTGCCATCTTCATGCATTTTAATTTACCCTTAATAAGTTTAGATTTATTTTTGTGGCATATTTATTATCCACTTGCTGACTCTTTACTATGGTAAACCTCCACATGCAAGATGCCACTGATGTGCAGAACTAAATTACCTTTGAGATTTAATGACATGCGAGCAATTTGTAGATGCGAACAATTTGTTGCACAGAAATTGGAAGACAAATTTGAAGCATTGGCTTTTATTTGGACAGGCCAATACATAAATCTTGAAATAGTATTCGCCGTGTAATGAAGAGTCTGCTTGCGCTCTAATGCTGTCTTTCGCGCTGCCCCAAAATGACTCGAACCAGTCCCATCGTTGGCCTTGGTGCGCGAGAGTCATTGCATCTTGCTGTCTCCAGTTTTTATTACGTTGCGCTTAGTCAACACACCCAAGAATAATCGAGGCCTGCGAACGTTCTCCTCTTCCCTTCGTGGAACGTCAACGCAGTTGGGTGGCGTCAACTCAGGTACTGGACCCGAGACCGATGCCGAGCTTCCTTCGACGCGTTGATTGGACACGAGGACAAGCCGAGCACTGACGTAGCTCTCGTGTCCAATGATGTGTCTCCGCTCGATCTCACTGTGATGGCGTAAACTAGTAGTGCTCGGGCTTTGACTATTCTATCGGTGATGTTGGTTTTGCTGAGTTCCCTGTTTTCCTTAGCTCTTCACAAATATACACACGCAGAATAAAAATAAAAAAACACGGATGAAATTCGCTGTTTTTAGTATGTTTGTTTTCTTCTGTAGCCAATCGAAAGGCTGGCCTCGTCTCGCCACTCACTGACCTGGAACTAAGGTGAACGCCGCCCGTCTTTCCTAAGAAGAAAAAATAAAAAAATGACGGCCGCTTGCGTCCTTTTGAAACATTCACGATTCTAGAAAAAAGCCCCCACCTTCCTATCTTTTTCTTTTTTTGCCTCCTCTTTGCCTTACGTGCCTTCTTTCAATTTTTACCCCGTCCTATTTTTTTCTCTCCTAAAATGAAAGGAAGCACGGTCTGCGTGACACCTCCTAGTCTTAACGCGACTTTTTAAGATTTTTTTCGTGTTTGTTTTTTTCTGGCGAGCGAATAGGCGAGGAGGGTCGGCCAGCGCGTGTTTTCTGTGTGCAAACAAGTTGGGGGGTAATGTCCCTATGAAACTCGGTGTGACGTTCATTCCAAAGAATAGGAAAGAGACATACAAACCAGGACTGGAGACGAAAGGGCGAGGTGTGTGTGTGTGTGTAAAGTATGCTCCTTTTATTCGTGGGGATGGGGACATCAAAATACGTCCATTGTACCGCTTTCTCTCTCCCTCTCTCTCTCACGCGCGATGTCATAAATCACCAGCGCCGAGATTTCCGTTTGCACTTCGTTTTTCGTGTTTTTTTTTCGGCGAAAAAGAAAAAAAAAAGCCGTGGCGAGCTAAATGACATGAAGCAGCTGAATATTCGAATGCCGAACATAAAGAAGCTACACCGGAATCCTTATGCTTGGGAAAGGGTGGAATTCGGTGTGGGGATTGTAGGTATATGATCGGACCTTGTGAATACTGATTAGATTAACGAGGAAACAATGGCGAGGAAAGTAAACGTTGTATCAGCGATTTTAAGACTTCTCAGGTGGAGCGGCAATGTTCAACCACGCGTGAAATAAAAACAAAACAAAACAAAATGCGAAGGTGCTTACGTTCACCGAGTTTCGAGCGTTGATGGTCATATGTCTGCATTCAGGGTAGGCTGTCTAAGCTTGACGGGAAATGAGTCAGATTTGATTGATTGCCTAATCAAATCGTTTCAGGAATTAACTGCCACGTTTTCAGCCGATCAACGGCGATTCGTTGCTGTTCCTAACTCAGTCGTTATTGAAAGTTGGAGAAGATTAATGCTGCGATATATGTTTGGTTCCGAGTTCCGGGATGGACAAACTTAACTCGCAAATTCTGATTTTTGTTTGCGAGGACAAACGACTCTGATATCTTGGGCGCTTGGTCTGAGTGTTGGCTTTTAAGTATTTTTTCCTTCTCAATCCGAAGACAAAACAAAATATTAGTGTTACTTCCCTTTTGTACGGAGCTTTTTGATTCTACGCAATTTTTTAACTATAATTTTTTCTCCTTTCTCGGAATGGACTTATGTTGGTACACACAAAACCATATTACTTACCTAGACGGAACAGTTTATTAACGTTGTCTGGAACGTTTTTGAGCATCACTGACTTAATTATTTATGAAGCTTCAGCATCTTAATTTTTTATGAAGCTTGGTTACGTAGTGACTACAACGACAAACTCACAGTTCAGGCTGCCATCTTTATTCCTTTCTCTGTATAAAAAAGATTCACAATTTTTTAAGGATGTTCGTGCCCTGAACCTCGTAGCATGGAGACTCCCCAGGTTAATCGCGTCAAGACGAGAACGACCCTTAAAGCAATTATACTTTCGCGCCCCTCCGCCATTTACGCGAGGTGAGACCTGCAGTCAAACAAACACTGGAGAACTCGGCGGAAAGCCTCCCTATGAAAAGCCGTTTCTTTGGATACTCCACGAAGGGGAATCGCTATGAATGTGAAGTCACCCCACCTTTTTCTGGTCCGGTAACCTGGTGAGAGGCGCTCCACGGTCCACCAGGACTCCGTTGCACCTTACGATGGACCGCAGCGGTCGTTAGTACAAGCCACCCTGCCAATCCAGTAACGTGTGAACGTATCACGCGATTAAGGCGTCCCGCACGTCTCTGCGCCCCTTCCGCAGATCACGTGACGCTTCCATAGTGTGGGATTGGCTACGATGGCTACTAGCGTCCTCTACGGTCAATCGTAAGGTGGAAAAGAGTGTGCTGCCCCAGCGGCGAAAGAAGGACCCAGAGAAGCCTTTCGTTGCCCCATGGTGGCAGGCTGGAGAATGTTCCCCCGCCACCACCTCCCCCTCCCCCTTCCCCGCCACACACACACGCATACACAGACAAATGAATAAAAGAGGCCCATGGAAAACGGGGCGGTGCAGTGAAGCCGCCCCCTCTTGGCGCTTCTTTGTAACCACCTTTCTCAAACCCCGATCCCCAAGCCGCCAATGTTTATTTGTTCGCTACGACGAACGACCCAGCAAGGGCACCAGCGTGCAAACCGTGGCGGGGGAAGAGGGTAGAGGAGTGTGTTCTCTTCCCCTTCCCCTTATTCTTCGTAAATTTCCGACGTGCGGAATCTTTTCCTTTCAGCGGGTGGCTCTTGCCCAAAAGGGCGGTGGAGACCATGAGAGAGAGAAAGAGAAAGAGAGAGGCGTTTACGGTCGTGAAAGGAACCAAAGTTGGCTTTCCAGTGTTCCGCCAGGCGAAAATTATTGCGGGGTTTTCTCGAGGGTGAAAGAGCGGAGCTCTTCCCAGGCAGACCTTGAGAGGCTTCGACGTGTCTCTTCTTGCTCGCAGCTGGGGTCCCCTCCCGCGGGCGTCTATTTCATCTATAGAGCAATTTTACTTTAGTTCACTTTTATTTGGTTTTGGCGCACCGTTATTGTGCCTGCGCCGATCGACACCACGAGCGAAGAAAGAGCTGAAGAGCGGGCAATATTCAGAAGCAGTCCGAGTGTGTCTGTGCGGAACTTCATGTTTGGATCATTTCTCCGGATATTAATACAAAAACCTTGTCTGGTTTAGACTGGAGGAGAAAGAAGGCGTATTGCTTTGCCCCACCCCTATTGTCAGCCATTCGTGCCTGATCCAAGGAGCCGTCTTTCAGCGTATGTATAAAGTTCCTGCTTCTTCACTGGGCCGTAGTCGTACTCTTATCTTAGATTTTTCTGTGAGGTGTCTTAACCACCATTATCGGCGTTGCTTTCATTAGGTCACGTGCGATTATGGGCCTTTCGACTATTATTTGTTTCTTTCAGTTTGCCCGATTGTTACGTGGTGGGCGGTTGAGTCGACAAAATTGCGAAAAAATGAACGACTATTTTTACATTACATGAACATTTTGAAGCAGCCCGCGACTGAGGCAATACGTCAGTTGACGCCAAGAGAAGAGAAAGAGAACGTCTTCAAACACAGCTAAAATTTAGTATATGCTACGTGGTTCATCACACTGCCTCTGGTAGTTAGACAAATATTTCGAAGTGTTATGCCTCGTGCTTTGAGTGCGTCGCTCACGGATTAACTGTTTCATTGGAGCGCGCTGAAGAAAACGCAAAACGACTCCTAACTCCTAAGAGCATGTAGGTGTTGTCCATAGGCTACGCATATATACAGTTTTTTTTTAACTTAACAGACTTGTTTAAAAAATGCCGTGAAAACTACAGTTCTGCGGTTTCTGCAGACGAGTTGTACGGCCAGAGGGACATAGTATAGGGGCTAATCGTAACGATCAGTTGGCTAATTTCTTAAAATTCGTTCATTAACTTTTTAATTAAAAAGACATATGGTTTCAATTGCAAACTTGCTCAGCGTCACTGAAAACCACTAAATCAATAATTTTCAAAAAAAAAAAAAAAACTTTGAGCGCGTGAGAAGCGTAGTAGTGTACTAAAGTTATCACTTGTGGAGCCGGTACAAGGCTGAGGCTAGATAAGAGACGGAAAAATCGCGCGGGCGCCTTTGTCTAGCCTTGTACAGGCCTGCTCTACGAGTGGTACCTTTAGTGCACTACTATACGTCTCAGGCGCTGATAGTCTTTCTGAAAATTACTGATTTAGTGGTTTCCGATGACGCTCAGGAAGTTTTCAATTGAAACCATATGTCTATTTTCATTAATCAAAAAGTTAATTCACAAAATTGTAATTAATTAGCCCACTAATCGTTACAATTAGCCCCTATATTATGTCCCCCTGGCTGTATAACTCACCTGCACAAACCGCATGAGTGTAACTTTCACGGCTTTTTTTAAACAAATCTGTTAAGTTTAAAAATAACACCCAGTTTGTATATCATGTATATCTAACAATATATATATATATATATATATATATATATATATATATATATATATATATATATATATATATATATATATATATATATATATATATATATATATATATATATATATATATATTTTAGACTTGTTGTTTCGGCTTGCACGTCCGATCCTAGGCTGATGTTGGCTAACATCTCCCAACTTCCTCGCGCAGAACCGCGCAGACTCAAGCCATTTAGCTTGGCTCTGTCCGCTTCGGTGGTTTGGCGTCTGAGGAGGTCTACTCGGACAAAAGGACGTGCATACCAGGGCTCCTCTCCTTGGCATTTACTACTTTGCAATGACGAGAGGTGCCCAGAAAAAGCTGAGCGATGCTATACTCGCCGACAGATCAAGTGTACGCAGGGCGTGGTTTGTAACTTGTTCACGCTTCTGGCTTCGTGACCGGTCTTCGTCGTTCTTATCTGCTAATGCCGCAATTTGATTGGCTGTGAAGCGCTAATAAGGAGCGCGTGTTTCGCCAGCCCTGAGTTTTTTTAGCTGTAAATGACTGCAGCCAACGTCTTTTTTTTTTTTTTTTGACACGTTTATCACGGCATTCTGGGTGCTGCCGTGGTATAGAGAGTGTAAAAAGTAGCAGCGTTGCGCGGAACGGCGTTTTCTTTGGCAGGGGACGGAGGAACGCCGTCGTTCCATCTTGCATCGGCGGAACTGGAACGGAAACTCGTTACGCTGTCGAGGAAACGGCAAAAAAAAAAATTGCCTTATCTTTTTTTTTTTTCTATTTATCTTTAATTTTACCTGAATTGAGTAGGCATTTACGCTTTTCGTTATCGACTATTTCGACCTCTGACTGTGAGGGACTGGGAAGTGTCCGAGATAGAGTCGAAAAACAAAGAACTGGAACAAATGTGATCTCGACGTCTCGACACGTAGCTCGATGTGGATAGTTTCACTCGCTCGCTTTATTTTTATCTACGAATTATCCGGTGCAATACTTTAACAAAATATGAAGAAAAAAAAGAAAAACGTTAATGTAACGAAACGTAACGGAAACGCGTTTCTTCCGAACCACTGTAACCTGTAACGGGAAAAAGTTCCAGGATTGACAAGGAACGAAGAAAACGAGCTTTCGTTCCTATTTTGAAGGAACCTGCTCAAGTAAAAATTCAAACGCGTACAAAACACCCGCAAAATTATGGATGTTCTATACGATATCGTCTTACGAAACTTTACTAGTTCATTCTTATTTTCTATTTTTCCAAGCACTCTAGAAACTTTCGGCATTAATGGTGAGAAAACTTGGGCCCAAGTTCCCCGCAGCGCGCAATCCAAGACATCGTTTTCTAAGCGCCGAACACTGCCTGGCTGCCTCCTGCAGGAGGATCCGAGCGAAGTAGCGCCAATAAGAAAAGAAGCAGCGCACAGAGGAGCGCCTTGTCTTTGCCGCGGAGGCTGCTGCCCGGAGACGTGCGCGCACTAACCGCGCTATTATGTTTCACGTGTGTGCACGCCAATCACGCAAATGGACGATGCATGTCCCTCCGTGTCCGCTCGTCTACGCGAGAAACGGAAGGAGAACGGGCAAAACGCGAAGCAAGGAGGAAAAAAAAAAAAAAGAAGCAGGAACGATCGAAAAGCAAGCAAGCCCTTCGTCGAGAGTAATTGATCCGACACGGCTCATGTGCATATACTCCTTCGGCGCGGAGCCACTCTGGCGGCTTCCTCCGAGCGTTGTCGACGAGAAGTCCGCAAGACAGGAGGAGGAGCTTCTGAGATCCACGCGAGCTGGGGCCTCTTTCTTTGCCGCTGGTGTGCTGCTGCCTATATTCGTCTTGCTGCTGCCGGTGGGGTAGCCGGGATAACCTGCATTAGCGCAGGATAGACCCATTAAAGCGCGGTATGGTTTCTTTTGAAAAAGTTGGCTTCGCGTACTTTTTTTTTTTTTGGGGGGGGGGGGGGGGATTTGATGCATTCTTGTTTTTGAGAACTTGTTTTTGGTTTGTCTAGTCCTCAACCCTAATCTTTTTTTATTTTTTTATTTTTTGCGAAGTAGCCAGTTAGCACCTACGCAGATTAAGCTCTTTGCGTTTGTAAAGAATCATCTATATCTTTTTCGAACTTCATTGCTATTTCTGCACGCTCAGGAGAAAACGACGTTCCGTATGCAGTTTATTCTGCGTTCAGAATAATGCAATTCAGAGCCAGAAAAAATTTCGGCGTGGACCGAATTTAGACAAGCGTGTTAGCCCTTAGAGAAAAAAAATAAAATAAAATATAGATACTTCGTTTTACCTTAAAGGAGCGGTGCAACGATACTCAGTTGGAATGTTTTTCTCTTTACACGAGCTTACTGGCACACCTGGGACTCAAGGATACTCACACGCAACGCCACTGGCCAAGAAACTCCTTTGTTGCGGTGTAATTTCAAGGACAAAATCGATCATTTTCATTCAATCTCTCCTTTGCCAAATTTGATGACGTAACGTGGGGATCGCAGTACACCCATAGGACGATATTTGAATGCGGTTCATAGATTGGACCCGAGCACTGCGTGGGCACTCGATTTGGGCTCGTGATAATTACTAGCTCGAGAAGCATTCGGGTAGTGGCCCGTGTCCAATCGCTGCAACGACGACAATAGCCGAGCCATAACAATGCCTGGAACTCAGCGCGTGTCCTGTGCTTTGCCAACCCCAGCGCGTGGCTATGAGCAACATTGGCGGCATATAATCCGCTCCAGATCACGTGGCCGCTTGTTCTGGCTGCGAGTTGAGGGGGTGAACGCTGCTCGTTTTTCTTAAGTTTTTTTCTGGGACTTCTATTGCGTGGGGTGAAAAACGAACGCGTGTTTCATAGGTCATTAACGTCAGGGATCCGTTTTAAGCGGTATTTGCGGAAAGTACAAAAATTGTTGCATCGCCCCTTTAAATCCAGACGCAGCCGATGCTTCAAGCACGAGCATGCATGGCCCTGAACAATGCTTGCACTGCACGAGCGCGCGCTTGGCAGGGACGCTGAAACCACAGAGCTTGCTCTTGTAGCTTCTGCTACGCTCAAACTTAAAGTGAAACAGAGTATAGTATGCGCTTTACTATACTGCATTCACCCTTAATCTGAGACTGCATCCAGATTCCAAAGCTACAAGCGCGAGCTAACCTGTGCCCCTAGCTTTGATACGCGCATTTCTAGCGCCAGTGCTAGCTTTCTGGAATGGCGCTTCAAAGCAGCGACTTCGTGCCCTCGCGCCTGTGTCATTAGTTGCAGTCTCAGTTTGAGGATGGACGGAGTATAATTTGGTCTGCGCCCGCGCAAAAACACACTCATTGTGGTATAATGGTGATAGTAATATTATTTTTGGGGGTTTTCTCTAGTGCACGACATAATACGTTATATGTATCTACAGACGTCCGGAGTGGTAGCTTGTTTGCGAACAAGTAATGTGGGCCTGTGATGGATACGTTGATGGGTGGGTCAGTATGGGTGATGAATCAGGCAGCAGCTTGCGCCACCTAGCCACGTATCTGGCTCTAGCAGCCCTCTAACTATGCAGCTTTTCTTCTCATAAAAAAAAGAAGATCATGACTGCTGTAACTGTTTGGGTCTATTTGTTTTACAAGAAGACGCGCGAATGTCTCATAATTAGGGCTGGGCGATTGATCGATTAACCTTCCGATTAATCGATTAAGGCTTTAATCGCGATCAAATTTTTTAACCGGTTAATCGGTTTTTTAATCGGTACTGAAAAAGAAGTCAACTGGACACACGCATGGCTCTATCCTGGACGACCTGCCCGAACTAGGGGTGACTCATGCCCCCCCCCCCCCCCCCTCTGTTAAGGAAAACGCTGCGTGGCGTGCATCCTGTCGTTCTCTCCTGAGCGGTTTTCTGTTCCCAGCCAGGTGCTATGAGTATGAGCAAGGCTCGCGAAGCGTCACGTGTTCGAGGATATCCACTACAGTTCTACCGAGGCCAGACGAACAAGCCGGGCCCGCAATTGATCCCTTTACGACCGCGAAACTTCACGTGTTGAGGATCTATTACACATCCTGCCCAGGCAAGACAAACAAGCAAAAAAACAAGCTGGGTAGTGTTGCGAAAGGCCTTAGGAAACGACCTTCCCTAACTAATCCGACCGGCACGGGTGAACGCCCTGGAGCATCGTCGCCAGACGCCAGGTGGCTACGGTCAGCTGCGCCCGGAGACAAAGCGAGAGGCACCTTGGAGTCGCCAACGCACCTTGGTACACGGGGACGACGTGACCTTCTCCGAAGGATCATCGGGTTGACCCACGCCAGTGTCATCTGGCCGTCTTTGCCGTCCGGCCCCTCTCCTTGCTTCTGCTGTCTGACCTCGACGCACGGCGACCCGACAGCCTTGGGACGTCCTCGACAGAGAAGGGGGCTTTACTCAATTTCCCCGGCTTAGATAGCCCATGGGATTATCCCCTAACCCACGGAAGCCTGGACGCCTGCAATTATGGATGTCTTCCGCCTTCCTCGAGTTCGATGGCACCATTGTCCGCCGAGATTGACCGGCGACACCGCGGCCAAGGATGTCTGGCCCTTCCGTGTGTGTGCCGCGTGTGGCAGTGTGTGAGAGAGGGGGAGGGCATACTTGAATGTTAGGGACTGGCCCCACAGCCTTGGTGAAGGCCTGAACCCTGGGGATTCCCTACTAGGGATCCGGGGACATGTGACATTATAAAATGAGCAGCAGGCCGCTGCTACAATGTGTTCTCATAGTGTTCTCGAGTGTTCTCCCGTCAGATGATGTAACCTGTCTATTTGTATATAAAAAGAGTTATATAAGAGACACCCCTCCTGCGCCCTGGTCCTTCCCGAGTCCGGCCAGGTCATGAGTTCCTGCCCTCACTCGGCTCCCTGCCGCATACCAAGAGCCCGGACAACCGCTCGGTCCCAACAGTAGCTAACAACGCCTTGGCTGCTTGTTCCAGTATTCGGCCCGCAAAAGTGGACGAGTTCACGAGTATGAAAGGCAATCTCGCTGGAAAGTTTGGGTTTAAAGTAAACTCCAGTGGTGAAGCTTTTAACTCGAAGGAAGTTCACTGCATCATCTGCAAAAAGCCGTTTTCATACAGTGGAAGCGTAAGGTCGCTTCAGTATCACCTACGAGCGAAGCACCCATGTACGCCGCTGCAGCAAGGACCATCCGCCAAAACGCAGACAACAATCAACGCCTTCTCATCGAGGTCCCTTTCTCTGAAAAAATAAGAAAGCATCGCCCAAGCTTTGACTTCTTGTCTTCCTGTCGGAGAATGTGGAACAACTTTGTCTTCGGAGCTGGAGCAAAAATATGTGAGTCTTTGAATCGTTGAACTACATGTATCCTCAATTGTCAATGTCCTTTGCGCCGTGTAACAGAGAGTAAAATAGGTCTTCAAAGGCAAGACGAGTTCTTGTATTCTTTTTAATATATTATTTATAAAAATCAACGCAACCGATTAATCGATTAATTAATCGATTAAAGGGTGGCGATTAATCGGGTTAAAATTTTTAATCGACGCCCAGCCCTACTCATAATGCCTTTGAGCTGCCATCTCACGATCTGAATTCACTAACAAGTGCCGCACCATGTGTCAGTAGCGGTTTAATCCAGGAGGACAATTCCTCTGTCATGATTGTAGAAAGGGAGGAGTTATTGATAGTTTTACAGATAAACTGCATTTACAAAGTTAGGGGAAAAAAGTAAACAAACCCCCCTTTTTTCCTTATACCTTGGTTACTCTCAACTGAAAATCTAACCAACCCTAATCTTGAATGAGACAAATATTTTCAGACTTTACGGGATATCCTTTTATATTTCTTGGTGATTGGAAGACCGAGAAACCCTATAAATGGTGTCTTCAACATGGACTGCAAAAAGACCCCAGGACTCCTGTTTTGCTTGTTTCACCTCCACAGACCGCCCAATTCTCCGTTTGCAAATAAGGACAAAGTCGCGAGACGTTTCAGGGTCGACGAACCCACACATAGGAAGAACCATCTTCGGCAACGCTGAAGCCTCTGAACCGCCCATCAGTTATGGAAATAAAGGCGCATATGTGTTCGGTCAAATCGCATTCACTTATCTATGGTCCAGGTTCATCCTTCCCTTGTCGACATCCCTGACAGGCACCTCAATATTGCCCGCGTTCTTCTCATTTTGTCCAGCGGTCCCCAATGATGCAAACATTGCAGCACCTCTGACCCCGCGGCGCAATCAAGACACAAGTGCCCTCGCCACTCCTGTCATCTAACGAAAGCGTCCGCACGAAAGAAGAGGCCCGACCAAGACAATCTCCGACAAGGGGTCCCTGACGAAGTGGCGCGCGCTCTAGCGACAAGACGCCCCGCCGCAACAAGGGCCCTCAACCGCCAACGAAGCTAGGAGCACGCGTGGGCTTCGACTCGAAGCACCTACGCGCCCCGCCCGGCTGAAGAGGCCGCCTGATTCGGGAAAAAAGGAACACACAAAAACAAAAACGGGAGAGTAGAGGAATCGAGTGTGGAGACGACAAAGAAGTATAGACAGCGCGAAGACGTCCACCGCGCGGCCCTCGGGCGTCTCCCTGAAGACCCTCGAAACGGTGTCTGCCTGATTGCGTGGCTGGCGGCGACGTTCGAATTCCTGGCTGTTGTCACAGGACCGGGGAACGAGCGGTCGCAGTCCCCGTGGAACTCGTGTGAGGAAAGAGGTCCCCGTGGGAGAAGAGTCCACGCGGCGCAGCACCTGAGGAGTAGTTCGCTCGATGCCTTTTCATTCTTGTCCCTCCTCTTGTCTTAGCTCGCTGCTGCTGTTTCTGCTGCTGTTGCCACAGTGCTGCAACAATCCGTGAGTGTTGCGTAAGGGCCTGTTTTATGGATGAGATCGTCTTGCCCCCAGAGGGGTGTCGAGACGAAGAGAGCAAAGAAAAAGGAGGAGAACGAGGACCCGTCGTGGCGACACCGTCGGAGCTAGGACTCCAGGGGTGTAATCACAGGTGTCCCATCTTCATTGGGTCTCGTTACGTTGCCTGGTTAGAGTCACGCCTTTCAAGAACGTGGCTTCAAGCGGTTCTGAGATTGAGGTTTCTTCGAGGTTAATTTGCGCTTGGACGCCAATTTGATCCTCGCGTCCCTGTGAGTGGCTGACGTTGGCGGTGGCGAGTTATGAGCAAAATACTTACAAAAATGTATCGAAATTCAAATACAAAATACATAGAATAAAATGATTGATTACAAATCCAATTACGCTTTTTAGGAAAGTATTTAACTACAAGATAGAAATACAGCGACAGTATTTGAGCCTCTTCAAGTAATTTTACAAATACATTTTGTTTTATGGTTTGACATCTAGACTTCAATTTAACCCCGGGTGAAAGAAAAAAGAAGAAAAAACCGTGCCCAAACAAAGAGTGGAGTGTGTATATACCAAAACTTCAAGCACTTAAAAAGAAAGCTGCAACTCTAAAAATAAGGTATGCTTGGTCATATATGACATACCATCAGGAAACACAATGTACTCAGTATAAGTTTAATCTCGAAAGTTTAGTCGAAGCAATAAAGCGTCTTCAAACAACATTTCGTTACTGCGACGTCTGAAATATAAACTTGTCAACCAAGACGTCGGTAATTGTACCCATCCCGTTCATTCCTTGTTGTACTCTGCTTTTTTTTACCTCTCTCCCATTAGATGTTTACTGTGAGGAAAGCGTAGCAAGTTTCGTGCTCTTTGCATATGACGCTACCAAGAAAAGTGACAAATATCGAATCTAATTGATTGCAAAAAAAGCAGTGCCCAAAATTGACAATTTCTTTTTTTAGATTTGACATTTCGCAAATACATTTCCCAATAAGTAATTAAATACGAAATTATTCAAAAGATTTGACGTGCGTACTTTTAATGCTTGTTTTTGAAAAAAAAAACTGCTCATCCCTGATGGTGGCAATAACACATCAACTATACATTGCTCCACTTTGTGATGGACCAGAACGGACGCTACAAAGCCATCCGCCCAGCCAATCCAGCGGTGTGAACGTATCACTGCACTACGCGTCACGCACGTCACTGCGCCCCTCTCGAAGGTCACGTGACGCTCACACAGTATTGAACTGGATTCGCTTGCTCGTAGCATCCTACGCAGTCCACCGTGATGTCAAGCAGGGTACAGGAGTTAATATCCTGTGGGTTGACGTTCCCTACGCAACATCCAGATACAGATCATGAAAAAAAAATGGAATGGATTATGTCCCCCGTATCTTTTTCTAGAGGCACGGTGTTATGCCGAATGTTCCAGTAAACTTTACGTGTATCAGAGCGGCATACTTTTACTGTTCAGATACAGTAAAACATGTTCGTTTTATTTCTTAAATGCCAGCTTGCTTGCGTAGCGTCCTATAAACTTTTACCAGTATATCCGCTGAACTAGTAAGTCGATACCTCCTCAAATACGACAATTTTATGAGCCTATTGATATATACACTGTAACCGTGCGCGACCGTGCCCCGTATACCGGCGTTTCTATTGATTATTGAGACATTTCACGACAAAAAACAGTTCAAAATTCAAGGCAGAAAAACTGACCTCTGCTACACAACATGACAGTAAACAGATGTGTATATATGCATTCATCTAAAAGGTTTGCTCGCGACAATTTGGTTTGTGAGATTTTTCTTAGTATTTTATCCCTTAAAAAAGTAAATAAAGGTGTTATCGATTTTTATTATCGACGTCTTACTGCTTCATACATATTTTCTTCTTCCTTTTTTTATGTGTAGGAGAACCAGGAGGCGATGACACTTTTTGGGAAGTGCGGCATCTTCGCGGGGGATGATCCCCGTCGAGGGCTTATAGTCGCTCCTCTCGCGAGATTTGCGCGCCTCAGGTGCAAGCTGACAGCCCCCAAATCCCCCAATGATCCGCGCCCGTTTAGGACCCGTCCGCCGCCGACAGACTCGGCCGGCTACGTGCGCGCCGCCCGACACTTTTCATTCTCGCGCGATAAGCACTGCGCTTAGGTCAGCAGCTTACAGACCCGTCCATAAGCCGGTTGGGAGCTGCATGCAGGATGAAGACAAATTGGAAAAGTACGAACACACGAACGATCAAGTCAACAAAAATATTGGCGGGCCCTATCATCGGGTCTTCTTGGAATCCCAAGCCGAAACGACACCTGACGCAATTATGCAAAAAATATTAAAATGTTTATTCTTTTATTGTATTTGTACGCACGCTTCGGTGGTGTTGACTTCCCCAGCAAATCGTCAGACCTCTTTCGTCTCGAGGCGTCTTCAATCATTTCAGTTCAGTTTAGTTTAATATTCCACCTAGGGCTTATAGGCGCTCCTCTCACGAGATTTGCATTAAATTGCATTAAATCAAGTGGAGCATCGGATGCAAAAAAATTAACAGTGAAAGGTGCCGAATGCAAGTTTGCGGTTAATGATGAACAAGAAACATATTATGTACAGGTAATATAAAAGACACAAGCAATGAAGGGAGTGGCATTTGACCTTGAGTAGCATGTTTTGTAGTGGGAAAAATATTGGTTTAAAGCAGCCACTGATACTTTTAGAGCAGATGCCAATAACTGCTAACACGACACTTGAAAATGAAGAAAAGGGTGATTGCATCGTTGTTAATTTTTAATAATAGTTGAGGGTTATTCTTTGATACTGAATCCCACTTCACAATAAGGCTAGATAAGGCGCCAAAAATATATACTGCCTTTTGTTTAGGAATAAGAAAGAGTAAATTAAGTTTACAATACGTATTACAAAATATGGATGAAAAATGAAGCATAGCGCAACATTTCACTTAAAGCCTTTTTCTTTTCTCCATTTTATGCTCGGTAGTTTATTTAAGCGGTAAATATGATTTCTGTAAAATTCCAGGAAAAAACCAGCACATGAGCTAAAACGTCTATCAATAGAAATACCCCCCCCCCCCCCTAACCCGAAGTTTTATGAACCTACGTACCTCAAAAGTGTAATATCATGATCGACAAAAACAATTACCCACAAATATCATGAAAGCCTACAGTTGTCTTTTCAAAGGGACACTGCGCCTTAGCGGTGTTGGAACCAGAGTTGAGTCGAAGTTCGCTGCCCTTTCGATTGACCGCTGCACGGGAACTACTTTGACTACCGTAGTTATCCGACTATAGGCCCGCGTTTGTTCCCTCTTTCTCAGCACAGCTCTTTCAAATGAGAGATTAAGCTGCAGTTAAGACCAAAATATATTAATCTGTGATAGTACTGGGCATATTCTCCGAGCCAATTCTCGCTAACCCAGGCACTCCCCCGCGTTGGCCGCTTCTCCTAGCGCTCCGGTGTCAAACGGTGAAGCTCGTCATGCGCACGATGGTGTGAGGAGGTGAAGGTTCACGCGAGCGGCGCAAGTGCAACACGGTACACTGTACTGTAGTCATGTCACGCCATGGAGGTACGTGGCAAACAAGATAATCAGGTGACATCACCAGGAGCAAAAAAACCTGGGCCGGCTTGCTAGAAGCAGCGTCTCAGCCGAGACTGGGGGAGAAAAGCACAGCCAAAGCCAGTGCACGAGCCGAGCGGGACTCAAACCGCGTCTCAAGACGCTCGCGCACCCCAGCGTTTGCAGTGCTTTCTTTCACCCAATCTCAGCTGAGACTCTCTTTTAGCAAGCCGGCCCTGGTTTTGTCTTATTAGAGTATACGATCACCCCACTGTATTGCAAACGTTTTCTTGCGACTTTTAGCTCCTGACGTCGCCGACATCGTCCGGAAATGCAGACGATGCAGGTGCCAGCGCGGTTGACAAACAATCTCTGTACCTCGTTTCACTTTACATCAAAGCGCAGCCGACGCAACGAGGCAATGGGAACAGTCAAAGAGCGTCAATAGCGCGAAATCGTGGCATTCGTAACCTTTCTGTATACTCGTTCTTTTATCGACTAAACAAACCAAGTGCAGTTAATGCCTTTTGACTTGCGCTTTTAGTATTTGTGTTCGCGGTTGTACGTGTTCGAGACTCACTTCGAGCCTTCTGTACTTTGACGTAAGATGATAAAACGTATGCGTTTAGCAGAGAGTGAGACGCTGTGAAATTCATATTTGTGTCAGCTTCCTTTCCTTTTGATTCTCTGAATATTAGAGGAATATTAGAGTCACCAATAATAAAATACTCCTATGTTAATTTTGGCTTCGGCGTAAGTTTTGAGCAGTTCTTAGCAAAATTATAATTTTGCCGCAAAATGAAGCAGCCTTAAGCTGGGGTCACACTGCTTATACATCATACAAAAGTCAGTTGTCAAAGATGTTCGAATGCGCGTTACCGCGAGATCCGCGCTTCGAATGCCGCATGACAACGAGCTCAAGGAGAAGCTTGTCACGCGGCATTAGAACCACGGATATCGCGATGACTGTTTGTTTCCAGGCTGTCTTTCGTATGATGTATATACCCTTTTCTTTGCAAACGCCACAAGGCGATGATCCAGTCTTTGACGTCCCAGCGATGTTCCGGTTCATAAAAAGAATAAACAAAGCCCCCTTTAACACCACTGCTTGAAACGTCAGTGAAACATTTAACCTCCTATTCTCGAGGTGAACGCAAAGAGAACCAAAAGGCACGAGATCTGCCCAAAATTTTTGAATATCCGTGTAAACCAACTTGTCTCCTCCAAGACATTAAATCGTCCAGTTGAAGGATCTCGTTAAATCTCCAACTTTGTTTACCGTGTAGAATTTATGCTTTCTAGCACTGGTCACATAAGCTAGCTCGACGACAGGCTTCCAAAGGCGGAGCGACTCGAAGTCGCTTGAGACGCTAGCAGCGGCTCATGTTTTGCAAACAGTAAAAGGATCTATAAGCAGTGTGACCCCGGATTTAGGTTCTTGTCGCAACTTGGCGCAAATGACACAGCACTTCCATCACTGCAGAATTGAAAAGGGAAAGAAATGTTAGGGATGTTGAATAAACATCTTGACTAACAAAAAAAAAAACATTTGTGAGGTGTGGTGGTTTGCGAAGATCACTGAATTGAGCCTGATTAGTTTCCAGTACGATTGCTTCAGAAAGATAATTTCAGTCAATAACAGCCAGGGAAAGCGGGGAATTTTGAGAGTTATTAGAGGGGATTTAATTTCAAGTTGTCACGACGCAAATTAATGTGAGATGGCGATTAATAGTAATTGCTACCGAAAACAAGAAGAGGAATGGTATATTTCGTGAAACAAAAAACACGAGCATGGTTTAGGTATTTCTTTCAGTGTACGAAGCTCAAGATATGATTCGACGTCCGTAAGTAGTCGTGAGATATGAAACGAGACGCTTTATTTTGAAGTTTGAAGTTTGAAGTTTGAAGTTTGAAGTTTATTTGGTTTCTCACGGGCCAGGCCCGGTAGGGAGGTAGAGACAAAAGGCATTTCTGCCTGACTGGGCCTCTACCCCCCACAGTTCATTACAGCACAACTTGCATTAGTTGCCATCTATACGTAAAGAAAGTAATCAAAATACATATATCTACAGAGCAGCAAACATGCACACTTTTTACACAATATCGTAGAAAAAACATTTTACGAATATAAACAAGGATTAATATATCCTCATATGAATATAATATTACAAAAAATAGAAAAAATAGAAAAACAATTCACAAAATGTCTTAAAATTCTAAACCCACCTAGATAATGCCACACAAAGATGACTATCATTCATACGACATCGATTCGTAATCAATGACGTATAATCACAAAGTGAAAGGAGCAAAAAATGATCAAAGGAGCAAAAAAAATGATCAAAGGAGCAAAAGAAATAAGAAAACAATTCACAAAAAGTTTTAAAATTCTAAACCTAGCTAGATAATGCCACACAAAGATGACTATTTTTCATACGACATTGATTCGTAATCACTGACTCATAAACACAAAATAATCAAAAAAGCGAAAAAAAAATCACAAAAGATATGTACACAAAAGGTTACAGCCATGTAACAAACACATTCGTCATTGCAACACTGGTAGGCGCAAAAACAAAACAATTTCTACTACGTGTAATATATATCGTTTTGTACAAGGGTGTGTCTGATGCTACTGTTGTATTTATTAAATGATACTGTAAAATCAGTAAAATCAGTACGCCCTTCAAAAATGTTTAGTAATGTAGGAACCTGATAATTTAGTTTTTGTTTTCCATAATTTGTCCTGACCTTAGGAGTCTTGTGTTTGGCGTTTCTAAGGAGATAGGGTTGCGATGGCACTTCATCCATTGAATCATTCGATCCAAATCCTCTCAACGGGTAAATATAAGAACACTTTTGGAGCTCAATAAAATGATTCCAGAGCTTTAGATCAGAGAGGTTTCGGAAATTGATCGATTCCTAAGATAACACCAAATATCTGCATAAGACTTCTGGCGCAATGATGTGCTCCAATAAGAAACCTAAACCTATAGAAACGGGTCCAAACTGAGCGTTTTATCGGAACGCTGTGAAATGCCGCCCCTGCCTTATACCTTTCTAAAATGAGTTGATTTAGTGGTTTTCGAAGGTGCTTAGCAAGTTCCTCACGTGAACCCTATGGCTATTTTCTCTACTTAAAAAACAGTTAATTTGTAAGTTTTAGATAATTATTCAGCTAATTAGTATGTTTCTTAGCAATACTTGACGTCCGCCATGACTGCCACTTTGTTCCCGAAAAAGTGTTCTTTTTTTCCTCAGCCACCCTATGTTTAGAGATTTTTGAAAGTTGCTTACACTCCCGGAATATTGTATTGTCAGAGACCATGGGACATCAGTAAAAATGAATCAACGAACAGCAATTTTGTCTTTTTAGTCATTTTATCTTCTGAATTTGTATAAATTGTAAAACGGGCGTGTTCAAAAAAAATAATTAGCAAACAATATGGTGTGTGCTTGAGTGATTTTTTAATTAGTGCCCTTTGCCAAACAACGAATCAACGTCTTCCGCCTCTCAGTGTATAAACGCAAATTAAACTTTAAAAAAAGACAAAAAGAAAAAGAACAACGCTGGTTACACGAGCCGCCGCAGCCATATCCGCTCTAATAAATGCGCGAGGGGCCGTACGGGGAAAGAAGAGCGTGATTCCTTGATCAATCGACGCGCAGATAATGAATGTGTATAATGCGGCCGCCGGCCAATGAGGACGCCGGGCCAGCGGCGGGCTTCGAGTGATGGAAGACGCTGCTGTCCGGACGTATAACTGCAGCGCACACCCCGTCCCCTTTTGGGCATCGCACGGAGGCTCTGCGAGGCTTGTAATCACGCGTGAAGAAGCAGCCCGCATTAATAGGACCCTTGTATATGTTGAGAGCATATCGGAGCACGCTCCTTCTTCGCGTCCAAGCACCGCCACTAATCTGTGTAATAGGGGAGGAAGGACAAGCAACGCGAAGAAAGAAAAAAAAAAGCCGGAAACGAGAAAGGACGCGTTAATAATTCGTTCGACTATACGCGGTCGTGAGTGTATATGTTTTTTAGCCACCGCGACAACATTTGAACTTTGCATGAAGGCCAAAGGTGAATATTTTTTTTATTTTTTTTGTATTCATTTAATTTTTTTTTTTTAATTTTGAGAATTATATATATCTTACGTTACGAATGGCACACGAGAGAGTGAGTAGCTTGGGAAGGAGTGCTCTGATTACACGTTCCCTTTGTCCTTGTCAGAACGCCTATACTTGCTTTCACCCCAAGTACAGACGCAGTCAACGCTACGAGCTGATGGGAATCATAAGACTGAGTCGAAAGCGCGCCATCACGCGGTGTTCGTCATGTTCCTGCACCTGTTATATTTTATTCTGAACCAATCTTGAACAGCAAATACCCAGGGACGTGTGCCGTTGACGTTGTTGGATTGTTCCGATTAGCTCGTAGTGTCGGATACATCTAGACTTAAACGGAGCCCTGAGGAGTTTTTTTTTTTTTTTATCGCCTAAATATGGTGGAAACTAATTCTGCTGGCTCTAAGCATCCTAGAAATCCCTAAATAATCAAAATAGGCGGCCAAGTTCTCTATTAAAAAAAAAAAGAAAAAAAGATCGCAACACACTGAGGTCATCTCAGGTGAGGGGAGGGGCATATTCCGAAACCAGGACCACTGTCAGCCAATAGAGCCAGCAAGGGATCCTCGCGTCTCTGACCGTTGGACCTTCGGAGTGGTGTCTCGAATGCGCGCGGCTCGTCGCTCGGACAGCCCGGACGCCCGACTTCGGCGAGTTTTTTTTAGTCAGTCGTACCGTCGTAGCAGACAACGTCAATCGTGTACCATCGCAGCCGTGATCGCTTCATCGCGCCATGGCACTCGCTAACCTGACGCCTCTCGAGGGACAGATGATTCGACGAACAGCCGACATGGGGTCCGTCTCTTATGATGCGACACCGTTGCACGACGTCGTTCATTCGAGCGCAGCGAGAGCAGCAAACAGCCACGACAGCGGGCCGCGACAACTGCGCCGCGAAACTGCCAGTCCGCCCGAGAAAGCAGACGCACCCGACGACAGAACACAGCGGAATATGCGCGAGGAAGACCGATGATTCAGCCCAGCGAGCGAGCGCTCGAGAGCAGACCAGCAGATAACCAAACATATCAGTCCAGAAAAAAAAAAAAGTATATATATATATAGTGCCTTGTTTTTTGAACGATTATTCCAGTATTATGTTCCCTCCCTCTAAAAATTAACATTTGTGTCATTTCACTTATTTGCTTCCTTATTTACAAAAGCGTACACATTTTGTGATAACAGCGTTTGCCATCTCCACAAAATGACGCGTTTTCAATGGTCCCATGTCCTGGCTCCCGGGACACACCCTTTCCATCGCCTGAGATGACCTCGGTGTGTTGCGATCTTTGATTGCTTTTTTAATAAGGAAATTGACCACGTATGATCGTGATTTAGCAATTTCTAGGATGCTCAGAACCCGCAGAGTGAGTTATTGCCATACTTAGGGCGATCTCAAAAACCTGGCCCCTTTAAGCTAAAACAAAGTACAAACATAAAGCAAAATTTAAAATAAGAATGCTGCGGGTCATGATTGAACCATTGTTAAGGCTGCTACAGCGTAAGGACGGTGGGAGGGGCTCTGCCACAAAATTAACAGAGAGCAGTGACGCCACTACGAAAGCGTAATTTTTCTGACCTTCACGGAAAGGCATCCGTCACCGTACTTGCTTTTGTATTATTATTTTTTGCGAATATTTATGATCCAAGGAAAACAACAACAAGAATCACAGTCTATACAATTATTCTTCGTCCAGGTTGCATATTCACTCGAGTGAAAGGTTCACCGTTTATGAACAAGGACCGCTTATATACATTCCCGTAAGCAGTTAACAATCGCGTTCAACATAAAAAAAAACTAAAGAATAATGAAAAAAACTAAGAAAAAAATATTCTCAGCGCAGATGTGATCTATTACTTCGAAGGAGGACGTTGTCTCTGTCCCGGAAGATGATTGGGAATGCCGATCGCGATGATCGACTATTCGCGGGCTCCATTAACAGTGCATCTATTACATGAGTAAATGCGGAAATCGATTTCCCAGGTTGTAGAGTGTTTCAGACACATGGGTCGTTTTACTTTGAATTAAACAGACTGGTCCTGATCTGCACGTATTTGGATTTTTTTCAAATAAATATATATAATAGCACCATGTCTAACAAAAACCAACCCGATTAAAATATATATATATGTATATATATATTTCGTTTTAGCAAAAATATTTGGTGGAGCAAGGTGAAAATCAAATTTTGTGTTTGATCTTTGCACGAGGGTCTGTCACCTCACTTGGTATGCATGCTGAAAATATTAAAATATGAATAAAAAATTTCGTGTAAACATATTGTATGCCAAGTATTTTCTTTGTCATACGCTTGACAAATAAACCAAAATCCATTACCGAGATAAAAAAAAAAAGATTACACCATCTTCCCGAGGGGAACCATGGGGTGATGCGGAGCATCGTGTTGGTTCCGAGGAAAGAGTCAGTTGCGTGCTGATGTCGAGAGATGGCGCCACCGACTGCCCTAGCGTCACCCCCTACGCGAGCCTTCGTCGCGGCTCGCGGCAGAGAAACTTGAAACGCTCGCCGCTCGCCGTTTATTTTTTTTCACACTTGAAGGAGAGGAGACTAGAAGAGGAGAGTTGCGCGTGCGCGCGCGGTGTGAGTAGAAGCGAACGCACGCGCAGTGCACGCAGCTGGTAGAGAGAGAGAGCGGAGAGAGTAACGCGTAGCTGTTGGAGAGAGGGAAGGAGGAGAGTTGCGCGTGCGTAGTGTGAGTGCGGACTACGAGGCCGGGGGACATAGACTCGAGCAAAAGATGCTCCGCATCTAAAATGTCAAACATTGTACCGCTTGAAGATAAACACGCGCGCTCCTCGAAACGCGCAGCTGCACAGCTTCGATCGACACTCGAAGAGCTCGTGCACAGACACTCGTACTTTTCACTGCATTGCCACAGAAAGTTGACCTCGAGTATAGAAGATATAAACATTGAAACAAAGCAAACTTGCGGAGCCAAGCTTTTTGCCGATTCCGGTGCATGGATCTGATTTTCACGTCTTCTAGCCAAAATACAACGAAAAAGGGGGGATTCGGATCACACCACTAGAAAACCAATATGACTAGGAATACATTATAAAAATTATAAAAAATATAAGATGTGTTTTTTAATAAAACAGTCTCAAAATATGACTAAATTTTTATTTTTACGAAGTTGAATAATTGATATAGAAAAGTCAGATATACAATTCAAACACAAATGAATATCAGCTTATAGGCCACGCATAGGACAACACGAGGACAGTATTTAGTAAGCGCTAATTAAAAAAGAATATGGAGATACATAGGCTCCAAATATGTCACCTGAACGTCAAAGGCACAATGTTCGGCTTTTTTTTTATCTCAGTAATGGAATTTGGCTTAGTTGTCAAGTTATAACAAAAAGATACTTGGTACAAAATAGATTTACACGAAAAATATTTATAAATATTTTAATCTTTTCAGTGTGCATACGAAGTAACAGAACTTCGTGCAAAAATCAAACAACATTTCTTCTTCCCCTTGCTCCAACTAATATTTTTTCATAATACAAAAACAATTCTTTTTATGTTTTATTTTTCTTCTAAAATTGGTTTTCTTTTTCCTAGACGAGCGGCTATATATATATTTAATTGAGAAAAATCTGAATAGCCACCCCGACCAGTGTGTTCGATTTAAAATGAAACGCCCCGCATACATTCTACAACATCGGTGGTTAAGGTAACATCTACAATTAATTCAGCAGTACACCTTGGCGGGACGGAGTATTATGTTGCACAGTAATTTGTCGCACATTTCTCACTAAAAAATAAATGAATAATGCAGTTAAGTATAAAGTAGTTCCTTTTTTTTTTTCTTGCTGGAGGTTTATAAAGAAACGCAAATGTTAACTGTCCATTCCAGGCACAGAAATTCCTCGTGCCACCTTGAGTCAAGCGCAAGGGCCCAGAGGTGTAACCGAAAAAGTTTATCACCACCTGTGTTTTTCGTCCTGATCTTATTAAATAAGAATAAATAGATAGCTACCGATAAAAACCTATTTACTTCCGGAATTATTTTTTTTTGGGGGGGGGGGGAATGGGGGGATTTTTTTTTAGGCCGATGAGCGCTGGATTTTTATTCTCTCGCTGGTACACGTGAAATCCGGGGAGCATGATTTAACTTCAAAAACTACAAACACACACACACACACACAAAAAAGGGGGGGGGGCGCGAGAAGTGGCGGAACGGCGACTTTGATTGATGCATGGCCGCTGCCATGAGACCCCCTGTTCCGACTTGCGCATCCAAAACTATAAAAGAAATAAAAAAATAAAGAAAACGAGACCGTGATTTCCGAAAGCAAATAGGAGGCGGCGTCTGCAGCGGTGCGGAGGCAAGGTATACGGTCCTTCGTCGACGACGACGATAGATCACGCGCCTTCGGCCCGCATTAAAATTTATGCGGAATACAAATAGTGGTGCCGAACAGCGGGCGGAGGTACGCTTCTTGCCTCGCACCTGACGTAATCAATAACAGCTCTCTCTCGGACGGCGCTCTCTGCTCGCAGCAGCGGCGGCGTCGGGCGTATTGGGCAGAATGCGCGCACCGCAGCGTGCGTGTGGTACTACTACACCTCCCGGAATCAATCGACGCCCCGCGCGGAGCGTGGAATTTCTCTGCGGGAAGAAAGGCCTCGATGCGGGTGGGTGCGACAGATGCATGCCGTACCCCTCGATAGGCCCAAGATGGCCATTGGATTAGAGGACGCGGTATCGCGAATAACCGCATTGTGTTGTTTTAATGCGAAGATGCATTCTTATAGGGATCATGCAATCCTACTTAAACGTCTACTTTTTTTGCTGTTTCCACATCTCTTGTGGTTCGGGCCAGAGCCGTTTATACTGAGAGACTTTGGCCAATGGGTGCAGCTTGTTGCCAGCTAGAACCAGCGGATTTCGCTATAACACAAAATGGCGTTACTTCTTTGTCTTATTTATTCCTGAGATATCGCATAGAGTTCCTATGAGTCAGAGCCACAAAATGGCGGACGGAGGAAGTAGTCCCCCGGTTGTCAGACTACGCTGCTGTGGTTGCCAGGCTGTCAAAATCTTCTTAAGAAGGACAAACTCTCTCAGTATAAACGGCTCTGGATAGGGCAACCCAGTGGGCACGGAGAGAGTCACTTGATATCAGTGCGTCATATTTTAAGCGGACGAAGCGGAAACCTCCTCCTCCTACGGGGAAGTCCCGTGCAGAGCCAAAGTTTGGAGCGGCGAAAGCGGCGGCGGCACCAGCGCCGCATATTCCCCCCGTCATAAAGTTGCGAAGTAAGAATGTGCTGGGATGACCTTGAAGGATTCGCGTAGCGCGGCGCAAATATTTTTTGCTTCTGGATGATCTTGAAAGTACAGTACGAATCTATAGTTGTAAGAGATTGGTGGAAAAGGGGAGTTTCAAGGTGGTGAGTGCGTTTACTGAGCCAGGAAAGGTGACATTAACGAGAAATATTTTCTGAAACATGAGGCGCAACTGCGAATGTGGGGTGAGCTTTCGGGGTTTGGGTCAAAACTCCCACTGAGCCGAATTCTCATTTTTTATCGTCCACTCCGTCGTAACCGCGGCCGCGGCCGCCGCAGCGAGTGCAGTCAAAAGAAAGAGTGAGTGCGTTCTGAATGTCGCCGTGACGACAACGTCACGTGCGTTGCCCTTTCAGTTACGAAGAGTCGCAAATTTAAACTCTAGCGTGCTGAAACGAAATACTCGAATACATCCTTACCTAGAAATTTTGATTGGAAGGTATTTGTTGTGTCCTGCTCGTGCCGTTACTTGGATGGAGAGCAGGGCAATGAACTTGTATGCGAGAAGGTTTCCTGAAGTGGTTTAATGTTGCAGCCGCACAAAAGGTGGCAGCAGGAAGTGGCCATACAAAAGCAACATGGCGCGCATACTACTCTCGAACAGGGGTCGCTCCGAGAGCGGAATCCCCTGGTGGGTACACATTAGTATTTGTTAAACTCATAGTCTCCGCTATGGGAATATTTGTGGCTAGTGGTTGGTCACAAAAGCTGTCAATCATCGCGCCAAGGGTCATTGAAACAATTTCAGCCAATGTGGTGCCGTTATTTTCGCCCTATTCTTAACAATGAATGACCAAACTCTTTTCATAAACGGCTCTTGTTTAGTGGTGCCGAACGCGCGTGCATGTGACGAATTCGTGACGTCGTCGGTCCGGGTCAGCTCCTGCCTTACGATTAATCAAAACCGCTTAAAGTTTTTTTTTTTTTTTTTTAACACAAAATATAAATGGCGCGAACCGTCCCAATTATTTATGAAAGTAGATTTTGTTATAAGTATTTTAGATGAAAAAAAGAAACAAATGCAGTTTAGAAAGTACGGAAACAAGAAACAAAGCGCGATGACCCATCGACATACCCGCCACCAAGCGGTGGAAGAGATAACATTAGAGGAGAGGTTAGAGGTTGCCCCTTTGTGTTGGAGGTGGCTGATTGTGGACTATATAAGGAGGCGGACTAAATAAATCTGGTAGCTGAGTTTGAGACGTCGTCCTGTCGTTTTCTGTTCCTTCGACTTATATGTTCATTTCTGCCCCAGTCTCAGGTTTATTCAACGCGGTGGAAGAGGCGGCGCAGGCCGGCGCAGGCCCCCTGCGGATCCTAGCAGACGACGCACAACGCCGGCGGCACATTTTGAAAGAAGCGAAAGTATTGAGATCCACCCGGAACTTGCCCGGAACTCGAGCGTCACCGAGTTGGGGCCGAGAGGCTTCGCCAGCGCGCTCCAAACGCTTACGAGGAGTGTCCTCGTACGGTACTACTCCCAGCTCCGCACTGCATGCTATCGAGGATTCGGAGCTCCAACTCCGACAGACCCGGTGAATTCGTGCCGGCACGCGCGGTGGAGGGCTGAAGCGAGCAACGACCCGTTGACGCGCGTGCGAGAGGAAGCGATTGTCGACGTGAGCCGCAGCAGCCGATTGGCCAGTCGCTTCGCTTTAACCATTGGCCACCCGAGCCAGGACCAGGGACATCATGAAGGAGGTTATTTTTTGCTTCTCTCTGTAATTTTATATTGCCTATAACTTTCAAAATACAGCAAATTTCGAGAAAAGTTTCACTAAGTTTCGCTCAAGTTCGGCGCAAATTAAAAAAAAAAACAGTCAAGAAGTCGTTGCACGGCCCCTTAAAGCGCCGTCCACAGACTTGCTGCCGAGTAAGACGGAGAGAGACAAGACCGGGTTTTTGAGCCTCTTACGACGTCTTAGGACCAGCTCCGCAGCAGCGCACCCGGTCCTAAGACGTCGCAAGAAGCTTGAAAGCCGGTCTTATCTCTCTCGGTCGTTCTCTGTTACAGGTGTGTAAACGAGCCTTTAGGCAGCAGTCATACGATCGTATACATATCCATAGCCTCCTATATACTGACAAAACCTGGCAGATCGCCACGAGTAGCGGCCGCCGAAATGGAAAAGGTGGAGCGGCAGACAACGGATGAGAGAAGAGCCACGTGACTGGCGCCCCGCTGCGGCGAGACGCCGAAACACACTTCTCCGAGCGAACAACTCTGTTTCGGGTTCTCGCCGCTGCAAAAGCTTTGCGCTGACGTCCAGGTTCCCCGAGAAATGGCTTTTCGATGCTCTCTGCTACCAGATCCTCGCGCTCCAAATCTGCGACCGAGCACTCTATGGCTGCGTCGTCGAACTGCCAGGCTTTGCTAGTATAGAGGAGGCTATGCCTATAATCATCACACAATATACACGGTGTTTGCTGCCGACACGATGACAAAGTTATTTGCGGACACGCCTCATGCATCTTACAAGCCTGATTGTTGCTTCCTACGTAAGTGTAAGCTTCCGACATGTCTGCAGCCAGTGTTTGTGTGATCAATGTGACGGGACACAATAAGGCAACACGACCCAGAGAGGGTTTGCATGACTGCCTTTTGTGCGATGTACTAGCAGTGCGACCCCGACTTTAGGCAAGCAAACTCGGATTTCTCAGCGTCGCGTAGCGAGAGTCCCGTGCCAGAGTGGGAGTTGAAAGGGTACGTTCAAATTGATACCTCACAACAAAAAGAAAAAAGAAAATAGAAGATGCGAGAGAGAGAGAGAACGCCGCGACGCTTGAGTCGCATCAAAAACAAAAAAGTAAAAAAAGGGGAAAAAACGAAGGCCGTTTACAACTCCCTGTAACGCCGAATTAGAGTGCAGCTCTTGAGGAGGAGGAGGGAAAGGTACGGGGGGGCGCCAAGTGACCTCCGGGGAGGGGGGTCACGTGACGTCACTGATGACGTCATCAATGATGATGACGATGACGATGCCGATGACGTCATCAGTGACGTCACCTGATGACGTCATCAGTGATGATGACGATATCGATGCGGATGCCGATGACGTCATCAGTGACGTCACTGATGACGTCATCGGCATCCGTATCGTCATCGTCATCACGTGACCTCGGCGGGTCACGTAACCTGGGGTCCACGTGACCTGGGGACCACGTGACCTCGGTGGTCCCGTGACCTCGGGGGAAGGGGGTCACGTGACCTGGGGGTCCACGTGACCTCGGGCGGTTACGCCGACGCCGACGCCGACGGCGACGCCGCTCAAGCCGGAAACGGGCGCCTAAGAGCTGCGCTCTAAAAAGTCGAGAAGGAGGTTGTGCCTGTGGCGTCGCTTTGAGAAGACACTGTTGCGCGTGCCAGGGAGGCTTATACCGTAGCCTCCTCTATTCGCGACTCCAGCGACCTATAGGGGGCGCCACCACCGAACAAACATGGCGGCTGGGTCCAGGTCGCGTCGGCTCGGCCGGGCTGCCTGAACGGGTGGCGCACTCAATTTAACATATTTTCTTTGTTTAATGCCAAAGTTTATAGGTATTTGAAATGCGACGGTTAAGTGTAGCCGGTGCACATAAACCTGCATAGCATAGTTTTGTTTTCCCGTTTTGTTTTGTTTTTTTATGTCAAATTTTTGTTTCGGAGATTTCGTTCAAAACCGAAACTATAGGCTCCGGAGAGACGGTAATATACTCTAATCAATTTTGATCAGCTATAAGGAAAGCGGGGATGACTACAGAATTGTTCCCCCAGAGTAATTTTCAGCTAACTGGCATGCCTCGACTATGCGACTTATCTGTCCGCGAAATCAAGCTTTTTGTGCGTATCCGCGTTTAAAAAACAGGTTCAGTGGTCTGCTCGGTCAACAACACAGGCTGCAGGAAAGTTACGAAAATTAAGCAAGCGCTTCTTGAGCCAAGGAGCATGTTAACTCGCTGGCGCCCCACTAAGCAGCTGATACTCGTATTTCAATTCTGGTTTTAGTAGCAATCGAGAAGTCATTTTGACGAGCGGGTTATGTATTATATTACGTGCTATGTCCCGCTAAAGCGACATTAGTATATTCTTCGGTTTGAAATATGAGCTTATTATACTGGCTATTAAGTGAACTGCTAAATAAAAGTATATTTGACAGACAGAGAGATGCTACTTAAATTCAGCCAATTGGTTCTAGCCGGTAGCACGGAGACGAATGCGGACAAAGTGAAGAGATACTTCTTCGGAGATTCACGCAGAACCTCTCTGCATTGAACTTGACTTCGAATCCTGAACGGAGAAACTGAGTTTTCTCTTTGTGGGCGGTCAACATGAGCAATGTAGACGTACATTGCTGCTGGCTGCGACGGGGGTATAATATAAGTATTGGAGGCGCGATAAATCACAATGTCGTGACAGCTCCTAGCTTTGCGAGAAGCGTCCCCCACCTTTTGAAAGCAGACAATTCCTTTCATAAATCGTATGCAGCAAGCAGGTTTAACGGAATCAAGTAATTGCAAAATCAGCCCAACTATTTCGGTGTGGTCCAGGGGCTTTTTCGGCGAAAAGCAGCCAATGTGAATAGTCAACGCACCGACCGGCGTGGGTGGCTCAATCTTGAAGCTAATCGAACACAACAAAACTCAAGAAAAGCAGCTACCGAACCTCCCCATTCACTTGACTGCAACATTGGTGTTCCCTCCAGTGAAACACCTCGTCCGTCGTCCTCAGTCCACTGTTCTACATCCTTATAAAGAAACCACTTATCAGTCACCAAGTAGTCGTCACTTTGAATATGATTCGAGATAGAGAAGAAATCAAAACGTTTTTCCGTGATTCCTCCCCATCCAAGAAATCGAAAGCACGCGACCGTGTGTTGTGGAGTAAACGGGCTTTCAAAGACGTGATGGAAGGGAATAATCAACTCAGGCAACACTTAAGAATTAGAATTATGGACCTTCGTCAAATTACATTGTTCGCCACCGCGCCGACAACACGTGTCCGCGAAAGCCAGCACAGACGCGGAGGGGCGCAAAGCGACCTGTTCCGGCTGGTTCCCGGTTTTCCCGCTTGGTGGTGTCCGTTTGGCTGGAGTCGCGAATACTCACAAAGCCTGGCAGTTTGACGACGGAGAGTGCCCGGTCGCATATTTGGAGAGTGAGGATCTGGTAGCACAGAGCATCAAAGATCTATTTCTCGGGAAACCTCGACGTCAGCGCACAGCTTTTGCAGCGGCGAGGACCCGAAACGCACTTGTTCGCTCGGAAGAAGTGTGTTTCTGCGTCTCGCCGCAGCGGGGCGCCAGTCACGTGGCTCTCCTTTCATCAGTTGTTTGCCGCTCCACCTTTTCACTTTTGGCGGCCGCGTCTTATGGCGATCTGGCCAGGCTTTGTGAGTATATAGGAGGCTAAGCTCATACGGGACGTCAGCGTCCGCAGTGTTCCTCATTGAACGCACTGCAGTTATTGATGCAGGTGACGGTTTCATCCACTAACCAAAATACAACTGCATTTTTTTCTCAATGGGAGGCCGGTTGATAAGTTTGAGGGCAGGTATTGGGGACCGGCTCTGCGGACTTTATTTCTCCCTCTGTGCGTGCGCGGAAATTCAAGTCTCGGCTGGACGTACATAAATCCCGAAAGCATAAATGCAATCATTCGAAGAAATCACCGAGCAACAGCTTCCTTTGTCCATCTGTTACGATTTTCAGAAAAAAATTAGGAAGCTAAAGTATTTTATTAAATTTAAATCTAAAAATTGTAAATTAAAAAAAAAAAGAATTCTAATACAAAAGTACAAAAAAAACCAAATGCATGGTTCGTTTTTTTTTCTCACTACATTGAACAATTTATGCCAAGAGAGTCGTTCACGGCTCTCTCGGCGTAAGTCGTTCACGGCTTACATGCATTTTTTGATATGGGTTTTTATCTTGATGCGATTTTTCTCGACTTCTTGAAGGCTTTTGACCGCGTTCCCCATCACGGGCCTTTAGTAAAACTTGCACAGCTTAACATTCATCCTAATGTTTTCTCATGGATAAAAGACTTTCTCTGAAGTAGACTTCAGTTCGCTTCCACTAACAACTCCAGCTCCTCTTTCGCCCAAGTGACATCTGGAGTTGCCCAGGGAAGCGTGCTGGGTCCATTACTTTTTCTCATATATATTAATGACCTGCCCACTTGCGTTTCATCTCATGTCCGTCTCTTTGCTGACGACTGTGTCATCTACCGTAACATCTCTTCTAACACCGATCGCCAAGCTCAGACCTGGACAAGATAACCACGTGGTGTTTTTTGTGGCTAATAACCCTCAACCATACCAAAACAAAACATTTGTCATTTACCAAATGCTCCTCTCAGATTCCAACCTCTTACCTTCGGAATAACAATACTGTTGAACTCACTTCTACATACAAGTACCTGGGTGCCCACTCTCGGTCTGGTTTATTCTGGCACTACCAAAATGATCTCACCCCTGCGCAATCTTAAACAAGCACCCCCTCATTTACAAAAACTTGCTTATACCACTCTGATCCGCCCCAAAATTGAAAATGCTTCCGCCATTTGGCATCCTGAGCAAGCCTACATTATAAGTAACATCGAGTCCCTACAAAACGTGCTGCACGTTTCATTTGTTCTGGCTACACTCTATTTTCCAGCGTCCCCGCATTAAAAAAATCAAGCTGAATTGGAAGACCTATCACGCCGTCGTAAACGTGCCCGTCTGTCATTATTTCACAAGATCTATCACCATACAGCGCTTCACGACGATTTTTTTCAGAGCCCTCATTATCTTTCCACGTCCCGATCATTTTTTCAAAGTAACGCGCATCAGATGCCACTTATCTAGTTATGCACGATCATTCATACCACGAACCATAATCGACTGGAACAACCTACCGGTTCACATTGCAACTGAACTATATATGTCTAACTTCAAGGAACTCGTGGGCAGTTCTACTAATGCTTAGAATTATTTTTTTATTCCTTGTTTTTATATTGCCCTTGTATGCTTTTTGCGTTTTTTTTTTGTGTGTACTGTTATATATTTGCTTACCCCTTCCTCCCTATAATACCCTCCTAGAGAGGGCCGTAATGGTAATTCTAAATAAATAAATAAATGTTCACTACTGTGACGACATCTATAAGTCAAATAATTAATGTACAATGCAAAAAAAAAACGCCTGTCCGAGTTTTTTTTTAAAATTTGGTTGAGTTGCTATGGCAATGTCCATTACGTTTTTAGTTCGCGAGATGCATCGCAACCGGTACTATGTTTTTTTGTTTTGTTCCTTAGCGGTTTCATTGGTTTCTCACACTGTGAAGCCCGCCTCGGCAGCACCTCTGCACGTATACCATCAGCTCCAGGAGAACGCTGTCATGTCAACACTCCATCGTCAGCACCACAAAACTAAATACCTTTCGGTGCTCGATCAAAACATACTGCTCGCTAGGTCAACCATTTGTTTTATCTATAAATCAACTTTAAGTTTGTATTTCTTTGTTTTTCTTTTTTTTTTTTTTTGGAGGGGGGGGAATGATCTGGGTGATTTTTTTTTCTATACACGTTGACGTTAATGAACATTTTTAACAACTTAACTTTTTTTTAAAAAATTGCTTGAAATAAATATTTCAATACACCATCGTGAAACTTGTGTTTGTCCCGTTTGCCCGCTCTCTCCCCCCCCCCCCCCCGGCCCCCCAATTCTCTCTCTCTCTATATATGTCTTTCCGCCCGCTTTTTTCTTCTGAATTCTCCTTGCTTTCAGCGAGACTATTCGCGTAGAACTCGCGCAGGACTTTAGCTCCCACACATCTTTAGTCGTCAGGGTCTCTTTCGGAAACTTTTCAAGCATGGAAACTCGCTGTGCTGTTGACACACTCGTCGACTCCCCCTTTTCGAACGCAGCGCTGCGTGTCCGGCGACAACAAAGCGGCCGGAGCGGACTATATAGACTTCGAACCCCGGAGCAAAGCATCGGCCGTCGCCGATTTAACTGCACACGCGGCCACCGAAGCAAAGATTGAATCCCTCGCCTACAGTACTCCCAACGTAACCTACGCTCACGAGTATAGACGCTCAACGTGCGCGCTTCCCTCTTTTTACGCACATAAACGTTTCTTGTTGTTCTTTTATACCTCTCTTCTTCGGGTTTCAAAGTGAGCCCGTGTTTGTCTAATGAGCGCACCTCTCTCTTCCACCGCGTGCTCTCTCTTGGTCGCCAACCTGTCCGCTGCTCGCGAGGCCCAGGGTTCAAGTTATACGAAATTAGTTAGTTGCCCTAATTGGGTTTCGAGCCCCGTGCACTTAGCAAGCGGGCACGTTGAAACAGCGCGTCTGCAGCGCAACGCAGCGCTGGCGCGCGCCCGTGTGTGTGCATGTAGCGAGCGGGCTTTGTTTGGGGTTGGAATTACGGCGTGCGCTCGCCGTGGCCAAGGGATATGCGGCCGCGTGGTCGTATACGCGCTGTGTTCGGCGGCAACATCAAGTTGCCGTGGTGCGGTCGTGGGCTTCCGTTGCGGTTGAATCTTTTAGTGCGGTTCTCCACTCGTTTTCCTGGTTCTGCTGGGGAGATGGCTGTTCGCGAGGGGAGGTAAATTTGTTGGTATTGAATGAGTACACACGGGAATGAGCTTGTAGAGGTCTAACTTCGTTAGCGCCATAGAAGGCGAGGGCTAAGAGGGCGGTGGAAGTTATTCTGTCGCATGCAAGAGAAAATTCGAGCTATAAACTACGACCCCGGGGGGACTTAACCAAATAATTAATAGCAAAAATAACTATCCTGCCGAAACGTTTTGGGGGCTTTTATGTTGACTCTAAAAATGTCTCGCTTGTCAGTTTATTTTTTTTGCTTGTTTGTTTTATATCTTACATCTCGGATACGCTTATAAATTTATCGTAAAAACTAATTTTATTTAGGATTAATCTACCATGGTCACAACTAATTTAATTAGGATACCAAGGACATGTGATCAGCAGTGGTTCTAAATTCAACGAATAAAAAAACCACCTAACAGTAAACATCCTTACGAAATAACAGCTTCAACAACAAAAAAGCGTGATCTTCTTACAGATTGAAAGTGGCCCTTCTGCACCATCTCTATTTTTGGCACTAGGACGGTTCCAATGGCTGTTTTAAAGGTGTCCTGAGGGGTTTCTGAGATCGTCTCAATAGGCGATAACTCACTCTGAATGGCTCTAAGCATCCTAGAAATCTATAAATCATAACGGTGCATGGCCAATTTTCCTATGAAATGAGCAATCAAACATCGACCACACCGAGGTCATCTTCGGCGATGGGAGGGGCGTTGTTCCGGCAGCCAGGACGACATGTGACCAAGGAAAACGCGTCATTTCGTCGAGATTGCAAACACTAATATAAAAAAAAATGTGTACGCTTTTGTAGATGATAAAAGGATGTAAAGAGTAGTCTAAAATGATACATTTTCGTGGAAAGGAACATAATACTGCAATAAACGTCTCAAAAACAGCGGCTCGAGGATCCTTCGCTTGCGGTTGGCTGACGGTGGTCCTGGTTTCGGAACATGCTCCTCACATCGCTGGAGATGACCTCGGTGTGTTGCGATCTTTGATTCCATTTTCAATAGGAAAATCGGCCGCCTATCGTCATGATTTAAGGATTTCTAGGATGCTTCCAGCAAGTGGGTTATCGCCATATGTAGGCGATCTCAGAAACCTCCTCAGGGCACTTATAAGGGCTTCAATATTGATCAGTGTCCTGGTAAATCTTGAAATAGGGGCACAAGCAACGCTCATTCTATTGAGAGTCATATTTTTGTCAATTTTGTTTCACGCTTCAGACGCATTCGCTGACGCCTTTGTACACGTAAAGAAAATCTACAAAACACAAGCAAAATTGCCAAAAAAGAAAAAGGTCGCTTGCTGTTGGGTTAATATATATATATATATATATATATATATATATATATATATATATATATATATATATATATATATATATGTGTGTGTGTGTGTGTGTGTTTTAAGGCATTTATTAAAGTTCCGATGTTTTTTTTTTTCAGATGTCCTTTTAGAAGTCTTTCTACGCTCACCCTTAAAAGAATTGATCGTTTTTTTTCTTCTTATTATTATTTCCGCAATATTCGGGACCCTTGCGCATACTGGTTCAGAGACTGGCACACGCCCTTAGAGCAGAAAAGAGTACCTCATCACAGGAATAGAACAGAATCCAAGGTTTCAAAACGTACATCCTTCTTTTTTCCCTCGGGTGATACTTCACTCGCGTAAGACACTCGTCCAATAATGTCAAGTTGCTTCCCAGCCAAAACCTCCACCAAGCACGAGACAGAGCCAACAGCATGTAGCCAGCCTCCCCACCGGATACCGGCGTATACCTAATCTAAATTACGCAGATGTCAGCGCTGCTCGTTATTTCTGAAAAGCCAGACAAGCCACTCTCACGTGTGTTTCTCGAACCGATATATTGACGCGAAACCTTGACGAGCCACGAGCACCAAAGTTTCGTCATCGAAGGCTCTGTGTAGACCAAAAAAAAAAAAAAACCTACACGCAGTCAACGTCGCTCCACCACTTGCGACGTTCCTTCCGTCGAGCCTCCGTGCAAGCAGCCCTTCCCCGCCTTTCTAAATAGGCTCCTTATAACGCACAGACGAACACTCACCAGCCCACGAAAAGGCACGGGCGTGTGCTCGGTTTAAACAAGCTACCGGCGCACGCAGCTATGCAATATAAAGGAAGCTCTCCAACTTTCTTTGTTTTCTTTCTTTATTCGTCTCCGGGAGCTGTCCTTCAATCTCTCCGAGTTGGCTTCTGATGACGCCCTTCGTGTGCCCCTTTCTTCGTGAAAGATGCAGCCGAAATGTCAAGTAAAAGAAAGGCAAGACTCCTCTCGCGCGCGCGTGTATTTTGCAAGCGTTGGTGGGTGCACAGTATCATCTATGTAGGCCCGACTCGACCCCGGGGCCGCACTTCAGGAAGAACCTCGTTAAAGGAGGCCCGACGAGAAACAGAAGAAACGACCCTCTCATTTCTGCTCGCGGGTTCCGCGGAGACGTAGGGTTTCATCTTCATATTCTCCGTGCACGCGTCTTCTAGCGATGAGTCTTTTCGTATTGCCTATTGCCGATTGCGCGTGCTTGAGTGTCGGAGAAAGTTTCACCAATCATCGCCGGCGTCCTTTGTGTATTTCGTCAATCAAAAGAAGCTTTCGCCCTTTCCGTCCACCGAGCAAAAAAATTCGACTTTTTGTTTTGTTTTTGTTTAGCATTTGATTGGGTTTGAAGCTTTTGGTACGCGGAACACGTGATGGGTAAAATGGCTTTCGTCATGCGCGGGGTCGGGGTTTCTTCTTTCATCTCGAGCAATGCCTCTGCCCCAGTGGCGTCACAAGGGGGGGGGGGGGGGGGGCGGTCCGCCCTGGGTGCAGCGCTCAGGGGGTGTCGCGGCGGGCCACGAGAGGGGGGGGGGGGGTGTCGCGGCGGGCTACCGCCCCGGGTGCCGTTCACCCTCGTGACGCCACTGCTCTGCCCTGCTTCTTTACCGTCTTGCGTTGCAAAACTCAGGAATATCCTGTGTTCCACCCGCGCCCGTTTCGTTCTGGATGGCGCAGAGCCCTGCGCGGATGACAGTTTGAGTATCCGTATCCGATCCGCATCCGCAGACTTCGTATCCGCATCCAAACCGCATCCGCAAACTTTTTACATTAATAGAGAGTTTTAGTAGATCGTTCCGATGGCTCCGATAAAGATACCCGATACTCTGCCTCCGCCTTTGCGCTTACATATATAGTATCGTTATCGGGGGTATCGGAGGTATCGGAACGATCTACTAAAACTCTCTAATATATCCGTATCCGATCCGCATCCGCATACTTTGTATCCGTATCCGAACCGCATCCGCAAAATGCGGAACCATGTCGATGTTCTTACTAACCACCAGAGGTTACGATTACATTTAGACTAGCAAAATCTGCGGAAATCACGCCGACCGCGTTCTTTATCCGCATCCGCAACCCCTGACATCCGCATCCCATCCGCAATCCGCCAAAATCCGTCTTATTTTTATCCGCTTCCGCCAGTTTACTGCGGATATCTGCGGAAATCCGCGGATAATCCGCGGATATGCAGGGCTCTATGGATGGGCATCGTAATGGCGTGGTCGTGTATTAGATACTTTCCTGGTGCCTCGAGGCTAGCGGCGGCACTGCATTGACTAAATTTCTCATCTTCAGCGTACACTCTTAAGGAAGTCTGTGCGTCTACTTTCACGCACACCGCTCGGAGAGCCAATCACCGCAACTTATGGAGGCAGCTCAGCGAATGACGATGCCGAAACATATGTTTAGACCAAAAAACGCAGTCTGAGTTGTGACATTAAGCAATGCAAGCCTGACATTTCGCATTGCTTAATGTCACAACTCAGACTGCGTTTTTGGTCTAAACTTATGTTTCGGCATCGTCATTCGCTGAGCTACCTCCGTAAGTTGCGCTGATTGGCTCTCCGAGTGTTGTGCGTGAAAGTAGACGCACAGACTTTTTTAAAAGTGTATGGCGGTGTCGGCATATTCTGGCAGATCAAGGTCTCGCTGAGTGCGCATGTGGGCTTGTGTGTGCATAATTTGCATATTGCTTCTTTTCTTTTTTTACGTTCTTAATGCTTATTGGTCGTCGATTCTGAACATAAGTACACGCATGTGAAAAGCAACATCACATGAACCGTTTTCTCGACATAACTCACGCATGCACACTGTTATTGTCGTTTGCGACCCTGGACACCCGGCCGAGGGTTGTGGGCGCCACGCGATGTTCGTTTATCTGCCGAGTGTAACTTCGAATCTCTAATTCTACCTTCGTCACTTAAAGACGGTTCGGTAAAAGAAATGACTACACGGTCTCGTGAGTTCGGGGTTTAGTCCGCTGTACGTTGGGTGATGTTCAGCTTATTTCTTATGCACACACCCGCGGTCAAGCGCACGTTAGAAACACAAGCATGCTCACACAGGTCACCATGCCCATACACAGAATACAGCACACGCACATTCTTAAATAACACTGCGCACAAACATTTTTGCTTTCCTGCTTAATGTAACTCTATCGTGTCTTTTCCTTTTTTCTTCTTTTTTTTTTTTACACATAACACATTTCAACTTGGGGCGGATGACGAGTCTATTGCAAGTTAAAGGCCGACCAAAAAGCAGAGAGAAGGAAACTCTCCCTCGATTCCTCCGTTGCATTTGAGAAAAAGGGAGGCCCTCCTTCTCTCTACCGGGAATAGTTCAAAGATCCGCTCCTGTGTGGAGAGGAGGGGAAAAGTGGGCGAGAGGGAATGAAGACAAGGAAACGGGGAACCGGTTTTTCCCCGGTAGAAGACGATTCTGTAGGTCGGACTTTAAGGAAAGCACGACAAGCCCCTCCCACAAGGCCCTTCACTTTGTCCACATTAACGGAGCGAACGCCAGAAAGGAGGCGACTGGAGAGGAGAAAACCCGCAGTCACGGAGTGCAGAGAGCTTCGTGGGAAGGGTTTGTCCCGTTTTTCTCAACCTGCAACGGACCATAAAAAAGTTACCAAAATCTTAAAGCTACCGGAGTTACTAACGTAACTTTATCGCCAACGCGCGCACTTCCGCAACAAGGGCCATAGCTGCCACGCTTTCGAAGGAAGGAAGAAGAAAGGGCAGAAAGGAAGACAAAGAAGTTAACCTGGGGTATTTTGTCCCGGTTTGCTACTCTTACACATAGGACCGAGCCATCGTACCCGTCACAGTTATTTTGCTGTTAATTGTTTTATTAACGCGTCGTTACTTTCTATGATCCCAGCTCTTTAGACGATTCCAAAATAGCAATTGATCGCAGGAGTTCCCGCGTCGACGACACGCGACATGCATTAGCTAGCCCACGACTGCCTACGGTGTTAACAAAGAACGTAACACGTGTTGAGCAGGTGTGGGACTATCGATTCGAACAGGTCGGTAGAGAAAACTGCTAACAGATAGAGTCGCAAGTCGTTAAGAGGAGCTGCTGCGCTGTAGGAGTGAACGTGTCGCGCAAAAACAACAAAGCAAAACAAGCGTTATCTGCATGTCGAAACAGCCGGAACTCGTATTTAATTAGTTGTGGATCGATTTGTGACGCAGGCGGGATCGGGTTATTTTTAACGCGCGTGAGACAGGTATACCTAGCAATGCACACGAGCGTGTTTCGCCACGTGCAATACCCTCCGTCACTGGGTTCTGTTGTCTGCAAAAGAGTGGGTGTATAATTTTGCATGGACGTTGTTAATGAGATTTCGAGCATCAACCGAGTTAAGCTGCGCAAGGATCTAATAGTAGAACGTTACTCGTTGGTCCGTGTACCTATACTTTCTTCTCAACAACATCTCATTCTCGTCTTTCGGACGAAGGGAAAGTAAGTATAAATACGAGGGGTGTTCATAAAGTTCGTATTATTGTCACGAAGGAATAGAGATTCAGCAATCAAACTCGGGTAGGAGTTGAGACTTTCTCTACATGTTCGCCACCAAAAGTTACCCCTTTTTCCAGTGATGCACCACATGCCGGAGGTCATTGTTGTAGAACTCCTCGTCTTGAGTGTTCAGGAATCGCTCCACTTCAGCAATCACTTGGTCACCGTCCTTGAAATGCTTTCCTCTTATTTGGCCACACTGAAAGCGTCTGTGCCATTTAACCAAAGTGTCGTAAACTGGGACGTTGTCCCGAACAACGCTCCTAGATTGGAATGAATATCCTTGGCATTGCTTCCCTTCAAATGAAAAAAAACAAAAAAACGGATCACTGCATGTGCTTGGCACCGACGGGCGGTGCCATTTTTGTTTCGTCTCCCTAGCGGCGTTTCAAGCTACTATAGCATGCGATGTTTATACTGTACGGAAACTATACTTCGTTTCACCTTACCTTGTACCGCAGCGAAGGCTAGAAGCGCGAGCTCATAGCGTTGGCAGCTGCCCTTGGTGCTCGAGAGTTTGTGCCGCCGAGGTGTGCCCTAGAGCAAGGAGCTCGCGCTTGTAGCCTTTCCTGCGGTACAGCACAAGCTGAAACAAAGTATAGAGGGACGCACGCTCATGTTGATGCCTGTTTTGTTCCGTTTCCTTTAATTTTTGTGCCGATAATACGAACTTTATGAACGCCCCTCGTAAATATAACACTCGAATTCTGAAACATATAAAATTCTAATAAAAGGAAACACATATATTCCTCACAAATTAGAAATAAAGTCTTGGCAAGTTGATTTGCCGTTTTGTCTTATTCAGGGACAATGATATAGCTTGTATTCAGTCTTCAAGGAACACTACGAAACAGCTATTGAGTGCAGTAACTCCTTTAGAGCTTTTTTTTTTACATTTAATTAAAAGCTTTATATA